>CM072869.1:1727500-1862500 GCA_036937835.1 Pampus argenteus
CTCGTGGTTACTGTTGCTCAAAGCGAAATGTCATGTTGAGCAACTGCTACTTGATGTCGTGAACATCACTGAGTTAAATGTGCTAAATTTGATGGAAATTTGGCTACAAACATCCTTTTTAAATTTTAAAATATATTTTCAGTTCCTGACTTTGTACGGAAATTTGATTATCAAGGATGAAACTATGATTAATATCACAGAATCTGATAAAATGAGATATTTAATCCATTATTTCCATGCAGGTTTATAATGGACGAACAAATCTGACAAAAGTTTACACCCACACGTTACTACACAAACTCCAGCCGATGTAACAGTAAAGTCTGGAGTCCTTCTCTTGTATTTGCCGTTCATTAGTCATCACTTGACGGTGAAGGTCAGTCACATCTTCCCTGCTGCTGACCGCGCTGAGAAGAGGTCAAAATGACATCTCGTTTAAGATTAGGACCTGGGGTGCTCGTGTTTGAGCCTCCTCGCTGTGGGAGGAGATAAACGAGAGCAACGAAGCCTGGAGGAGGCGTTTTATCCCCGAGACAGTTTGCTGAAGGTGAGAAAAGTAGATGATGGAGGACTGAAACACCGGAAACATTAAATATCAGGTGTCAAAATCAGGGAGCAAATATCAGACACACACACATATTAGATATAATATATTTAATTATGAAGCTAAAATATGTATTTCATTATCTCCTTGCAGAATTATATTATAGCTTACAACTTATGAAGGATGTGTAAGAGGACTTTATGTAATTAGAGGGGATTTATTCAAGGCGAGTGCTGTGCAGATCTGGATCTCTGAACCCTAATTCAACATGGATGGTAATACTGGCACATTAATGTTATTACTAGAGGCTTTAAAGTCCAATATGGGGCAATTTTTTTCTCTTTCATTTGCTTTATCTCACCAGACGTTGACATCTGGAGATAATGAACTTTAATTTCAGCCACAGCCGGAGAAGAAAAAAAAAGAAAAAAAGAAAAGAAAGAATTTTATCACAGAACTTGTTTTAAATATTTTATTTTTTTCCAAACACAACTTTCAAATTGTTCAAGAAGAGCTCATCAGTCGTTATCTCACTAAACCAATACTTTTGTCATTGTCGAAACATAATGTGCCTTTATGCTGGTGGTGGAGGAGCACACAGGGATGAAACGTATCAAAGCAGCACATATAGCAGCTGAGAAACCGCCAGAAGCTCGCAGAGAGACAATGCAGCACTTTAATCTCTCTAATACACCCTGTTACATCATCCTGCTGCTGTTCCTGGGTGTGAGAACCATTCAGCCTCCTAAATGCTCGTGTGCTGAACAGCATCCATTTGGTCATCTTCGTCTGCCATGAACTCTGACACCAACCTCACTGCCTGAATGTTGAAACGAACTTCTGAGTCGCTTTGACTCTTTGGCAAAGAGTGAAATAAAACAGCGTATTATATATGAAATTCATATATTCGTATATTCGTAGTCTGAACAAACCGAGAACACAAACACTGACAAATGACTCCATCAATTAACAAGCAGCGGTGGGAAAGAATACAATAATATTAATAATAATAACAACTATATTTAATAATAATAAAAATAATTATTGTTATTATGTTTTAATATATTTTTTTCCATCTGATTCAGCTGGGTGATAGATCAACAAAACCTGTTAAATACCTGTAAATCAAATTACAAATATACTTTTAACAGCATAAATCATATTCAGACCCTTTTCTCATATTTGGTCCCAATTTAAGCAAATAATCTACAAACAGCCTTTTTTTTATACTTTTCACATCAGTTATTTGAAATGAACATTTTTCTCTTTACTTTAAACTTTACATTCTCGTCTCGTCTCTTTTCCTTTCCTCTTTTCCTTTGCTTTTTTCCTTTCCTCTTTTTCTTTCCTCTTTTTCTTCCCCTCTGCAGTGATGTGGTGATTGTGACGTAGCTCATGTTCTGATACCGCGTACACTGAGGTCCATTTGAACATATTGACATTCAGGCGCAAGACTCACAGCAGTAAAACACGAGTTGATGTTCTTCTCTGCGGCAGTTAGTGAAATGTAATATCAAATCACACAAATGCTGTAAAAACATTTATAACGATGAGTCAAATTCATCTAGTTATTGAATACACGACTTTGTACATAAAAACAATACCAATAAATCTCGGATGTTTCTCATTTTGTTCGTCCTGCTGTTGACAGGATCTCTACAGAGGATGCTGGTAGCTGGTGTGAATTTAACAGATTTACACCCTTCATTAGTTCTTGTGTGCCGCTGATGATTCATGTCTGGTGAAATTAGGAGTATTTTCTTTATTTTGTTAAACACATATTGCAGATTTTGTAGCCTTGTAATCTTTTCAACTAATAACATAAATGAATCGTGCCACTGCTCAGGTTTTGGGTCGGGATGAAGCTTTGGGGGAAATATTTTTGGGAATATTAAAAAGCCTCTCTAACTCTGACATGGTAATCCACCTCCGCCTGCCATGTTTTCTGTCATGATTCGTCATGAGGTCATGCCAAGCTGACCAGACAGGTCAGACTTTCTGTGGAGGAAAATGCATTTGTGTTTCTGCTGCTGCTGGTGGCATTAGCATCTATTTATGGCTCCCAAAGGAAAAGGGAGGTAGAATGAGAGAAAGGGAGAGCTGCTGTAGTGACATTTGATAGCAGAAGATGCATATTTCAGTAATCTTATATACATCAGTGGTAAACGTCAAGTTTTGGTTTCAGTCTCTAAATCAAAGAGATTCTTTATGGAGGCGCCGTGTTACACCAACAATAAAACTACACCCACAGAAGCAGCACAGACACGGATTACGTTTGAGCAGGAGCAGCTCTCACTTTTTCTCCACCAGTAAAACTTTCAGTTGAAAAACCATTTTGGCTTTTCTGGTAGGAAGCAGAAGCAGGCGAGGAAGGCTGAGCGGAAGCAGGTGCATAATGAATTCAAGTTTTTACTTTTATTTCTTCAAAAAGTTCTGCAGGAAATACAATTATAAAACTTTGATTGTTAAGAGCTTAACGAACTTTGTGAAACTGCACACAACTTGTGATAACTTATTGTTCTCATTTGCTGTGGACGTTTTGGTAATTTGCTCAAAGTGTTCAGAAAATCTGCTCAGTCAGGCGGAATAAAAGGCTTTAATTAGTAAACAGAGGAAATCTTCTCTTTATTGATGCCGATGGTTTGTTAAGTTGCTTTTTGTTTTGAAGCATTTATTAAGTACAAAGCAATTATTGTTATCATTGGGAAAGTAATGACTTAGCCCTGCAGTTTAAATACAATCCTGGTGTAACGTTTCAGAACATGGAAACGTCGTCAGAGGAAATCTAATCCAGGTGTTTAAGCTTCATCCTGACGCCGTACTAATAAATCACTGGAAAGAGCTTCTCATCAGATTACAGACTCAGCTATGAGCCCTCATTAACCGAAGTACTCATCAGGACCAAAAAACCCACATTCGGTCCCTCCAGGTCCATTTAAAGGTTTAATTCACCTCTATTACTAAAACAAAGTCTGATCTATATATATCCATTGGACGTAGTCTCAGATTTCTACCTCCACCCATCCCATCCTAATATAATGGGAGTGACAGAATAACCCACAGATCAGAGGATTAACAGTTCAAGACTGCTGTATTAAAAAGCTGAGATGACACAACCAGCAATTCTGAATCCAGATTGTCTCATGAAACGTTGTCAACCCTTCAAAAACTGTCCAACGAATGGCAGACGGGCCATTTAACACATTTTGGATTCAAGGCCGTCTATTTCTGTGACAAGCTTGGAAGAGTTGCAGGATCGACGACTCATGATTTGAGTTTGTTTGTCCATTTTACAAACGTCAGAGTATCCTACCACAAACTCCTCTCATCAAGCCATCATACCTGAAAAGCTTTCCCATCTGACGTAGGGTTGATGATTGTCACGATATCAGATAGATTGACTCTTAACGTATAGACCTGAATATTCGACAACCTTGATTGTGAGATGTAAAAACATTTGGTGATTTAAACCAGGCAGCAGGTCTGTTTCTTAGTAAATCATTTAATCTTCATACAGACACTGTGAAGAAAGCTGAGTGTAAAAACTGAGAGCAGAGTTCAGCAGCAGATTGAAACATCCATCATTATATTTTTACATTATCTCTAATAAGTATTTCTGCATGCTTTATAATTGAGCCGCTGCTTCTGGACAGATTATTTTGCAGTTTGTGTTCTTCAGATTTTGACATAAGTAGGTTGATTCAGAGTCCGACAAACGTCAAGCTGCTGCGGTTTCCCCCTCAGCAGGCGACCTCGGACCAGCAGAGGTTAATTTCCACCGCTCTCCTACAAACAGCAGCCAAGCACTGTTTAATATCTATTACAGGGCTGGATGAAACGCCTTCATCCACAGGGCTCGAGGGCTCGACTATACACAAGCGAAGTAAAGGCCCCGAAGTGCACGACTCATCCTGCACGGCGCTCCGATTACCATAATTGCATTTCAAACTGGTCAAGATCGCTGTGAGAGAAGAGCAATCAAACAGTCAAATGAGCCGTGGAAGGTTTATAGACGGCTCCAAGATTTCATTAGGGATTCAGAAAAACCTGGTGTAGAAGGGCAGTAATGGGGCAAACTGTTGTAATATGCATGACCACATGACATTGATATGGGGATAAATTTCACCCCCAGATGACTGGTTGTATTCATTCTTCAAGATACTGAAGCAGTCATCATCTTATGTCTTTGGACTGACGCATGCAGCTAAGTCTGTCAGTTTAATACAGACTTTAAGGAGAAGAAAACTGGCAGCATCAGCAGTAACAGAAGCAGAATGAGATGGACTGTCCTTGAGGATGAAAATATGCACCGATTATCCCTCTGAGGGAATTATTTGATGCATAAAAAAGATTTAAAGCACAAAGTGAATTCAACAAGTGATAAATACAGCATAAAATCACTTTGATATTCCCGATTACAAAAGTTTTCACTCTTTAATACTTTATACTAAAAGCACATTTAATATTATATTTAGTCATAGTAGAAAAAAACAGACAAGACAAATGCAGCTTCTTATTTTCTAGCTGACTATTAAATTTTCCCACCTTAAAATGTCACTAGCAGATTTTAGTAAAGTTAATGTTATCCTGACAGACAGTTTAATTTGTAAAGGATTTTAAATATGCACTTAATAGCTACACAACATGCAAAAACAGTGAGGCTAAAGCTGCATAACCCAGACAACAAGACAACATCCTCACCCCACTGCTGGGTGGCGAAGTTGGAAATATCTCCTGTATGCTGCGATACGTTTTTCTATAATGTAACTTAGAAGATTCAATAAAGACAATTATAGAAGAAAAACACACTTGGAGGAAGACTACATGTCTCAATTGATGGCGGAAGGACGGCTCGACATGCGGCTTCCTTCCTGTTGGTGTGGTGATCCTGAGCGTCTTAACGAGGCCATATCTCACCATGGCGACGCCGGTATCCTAGCAGCTGCAGCCTGCAGCGTTTGTTGGCACAGAAACAGAACAGAAGCTTAAAGACTCTCTCTCACACACACACACACGCACACACACACACACACACACACACACACACACACACATATACACAGAGAGACTGATGAGTCTTTTTAGCTCCCTTTAAACAAGGTAAACCCAGGATGTAAGGCACCAAGAGACGTGCAAACACAAACTTTATTACCCAGAATGGATATCACTCAGTCAGAGCTGTAGAGTATAACAGCTTTAATTCCAAATGCAGAGAGTCATTTTGCTCTGCAGGCTGCAGTAGGTTCATAAAGCTTAAACGTCAGATTTAATTGGCAGAGAAATGCATATCACATTTAACTGAATTAATTATGCAGATGTGAGCCTGCTGTTGTGCGTTGCCTCAGTGGGAGGGTTGAGTACACCTGCATTTAGCCCCTCTTGTGCCTTCCAGGGTCCCATTACGCCATCACACAGCTGTTAGCATAGCAGAATCAACAGCTACATCTGAGAGCTCCATTTGGCTGAATTTACCACAAGTGCTCCCTCAATTTGATTTATGCAAATGAGCAATGTGCGTGTGAAAAGACGAGGCTTCTCAGCTGTTGGAGAGCCAGGCAGAAGTCAGCTGGCTGCATGCGTTTTGTCTTGTGGTTCCTCTCTTATTAAGATTTCAGATAACCTGGATGATGCGGGAGGCCAAATGCTCATTTCTCCCCTCAGAGCGTTTAATAAAGGAGGGAATATTCATGACACAACACAGACGTCGCTTTCTCTCTTTAAACTGGAAAACAACAGAATTTACATTGTTATGCTTGAGTGCACATGAGAGGTCAGGAGCCTAAAAATACATAAAGGGTGCTTTGATATGAACACATTTTAAATGGGTGAAATCACAAAAGTTTTCAGTCTGCATGTAGTAAAAACGTTTAATCAGGTTCAGTTGATATTAAATAATTCTCCTGGATTATAAAAAGTAGAAGTGATCATGTTAAATTAGAATCAAAACTGCACCATTTGGGCGGGTGTGGCTCCAACATCACAACAACATTACAGTAAACAAACAACTGTTTATGTCACTGATAATTAATGACAACTGGACTGTAGCAAAGCAACAAAACAGAGTCAGTACGACAGATGATACACGACAGCCCTGAAACAAACAGACTCAAGAGATCAAAAAGCATCCGTCTTCTTCTGAATATTTATTAAAAAAAACGTGATACAGTGTTTTTGAATGGATTCATACAGAACAGATACGTCACCACAGATATAAAAACTCTGTGTGTGTGTGTGTGTGTGTGTGTGTCTTCATTCTTCATCAGTGTCCAGAGGTCCTCGGTTTGGGGGGAGACTCGGTTTGATTTGCTGCCATCGATTAGGTGGCCAGATGATGTAAGTGGCCCGACCATGAAGCAACCCCACAGACACCTGGGAAAAAAAAACATAACTATGTATGTACAATGAGGTGTGCTGATATAAGAAAGTAATGGATGGCATGGAAGTAAAGTTATTTTCAATACCTGTACGTGGTACAAGATGGTAATACATAATAATGTATTCTTTATTTTTTATTTTCATTATAGAAATGATTGCTCTATTTAACAACTATCATACACAGAACTATTGCAATAATGTAAAAAATAAATAAATATGCTATTTTTTTATTTATTTCAGAGGTTTAACTAAATGTCTCCCACTTCACTTCAAGTCCTTTCTCAGTATGTGTGCACTGGAGGCGTCGGCCCCTTCTGGCACATGTTCAAGAAGAATAAATGTCAAGTGTGAGAAGTGCCGCGTCAAGTCAATTTTATTTATATATCTCATGACACCACTGGCGGTAAAAAGACACGGTGGTTTTTCTGTGATTAACAGAACAAACTGGGTCCCTCCTGTAGGTCCTGAGGCTGCCACTGCTTCAGCCCCACATGTTTTGCATCATTCTGGTACTTAAAACTAATATTTTAATATAACACATTGGACGTAAATTTGAGCAACAGGGGAAGTGGAGAGATATGGTGCTGTACATAACAAGACGCATACAGGCTACAGATTTATTACCGGCAGTAAAGAGCCAAGTGGTTTCCAGTGTTTCATGCTTTCCTCCACATTTCAGCACAGAGACTGGTCCAGATGCACAAACACAGAGCTCCAGAATCACAAACCAACGTCCATGTATTTACTTCTCTAATAATTTATATCCTAAATCTATTGAAATATCAAAATACAGCGATTAAAGTGACTCAGGCATGTCTGAAACATGTTGGATTAATGTCCGAATCTTACAGTAATGTCTTTCAGGTGGTCACTAAATAGATTTGTTTCAGATTCTTTCCTTTGAGTTTATTTAAACACCTGCAGCATCACACTGCAGCTGAAACAATAAGTGCATCTTTAAATTGAGGAGTGATGTGTGCATTTACTCATTAACTTCATTAACACCGGATCGGTCAGGATCTGAAGGTAATTAATGACGCCTGTTCTGCTACCCATCCATCTACACCATTAACTGTACATAAAGAGGTCAGCTGTTACTCACAGATTCAGGTTTATATGGTGGATTTACTTCTGGATGAATGCTGAGCTCCATCAGAGCTGTCAGGACCTTTTTATTGTAAAGAGCTAAATGTAAAAAGCATGAGGAAGTATCGTATTTAGAAAGTGCTGAGCTCATCTTTTAATGATTTCTCTGAAGTAACAAAAGACTAAATATGATGAAGAGCCTCTATATGCAGAGAAATGCTTATTTGGGCACATTTAAAGCAGTTTAGTTTACATCCACACGCCAGAGGTTTGCTTATGTCATCAGCAGAAATAATTACAACAAGCTGACGGCTGAAGATCTGGTAGCTCTCTGTTGTCCAACGTTTTCATCAATTAGAGCTGCTTTGCATAAAGATGCTAAACGTTTTAATGTTCTTTCTGAAATGCAGGTGTTCATGTATATTTTATTGATATAGACACTGCTCATCTCCATCTTTACAGCAACCTAAACCCCTCCTTTGGATCTTTCTTTTTCTTATCAGCTTTTTCTTTCTTCGGTTCATTGATTGACTCTTTGGATATTTCTTTATTTTTATTTGATTTCTTTTGGATCCTTCTTTAATTCACTGGATACTTGTCGAGTTCATTGATTTTTTGGTTTGATTTATTCTTTTCCTCTTTATTTGGTTCCCTTTCATGTTTTTTTCAGTGCTTCAGTATTTCCTCAGTTTATTCTCAAGTTCTTTAGTTTATTTCCTTGTTTTTTCTTTGATTTCTGAGTTACTTGTTTTGGTCTTTCTTCTTTTTCATTTAGTTGTTTCTCCTTTAGTTCATTAGTTCCTTCTTTTCTATGTTTCCTTACACATCAGGATCAGGCTGGCTGAGCGCTGACTGACTCACTGGCTGATGAACACACCCATCAACCTCCTGCAGATACATCGCGGTCATTTTGAGCTTCGGGCTCAGTAAAAATCTTATTTATTACACCTGTAAACGCTTTAAAAAGCCTCACTTCCTATAGTGTGAGATTGACTGACATGAAACCGTGACTGCAAGTTTTCAATTTCTTGAAGAACAGTTTTCAACTCCCACAACAAGAACAAAATAATAACATACAGAGAAATAAAAAGTAAAACATGCTGCATATAAAGTTTAGACCATATATGATGTATTGTGGGTGTTTGTTTTGGACTTTGTTGGGGTGCAACAAGCAGTGCAGGGCAGATTTAAACAGAATATATTATTGAAATATGACCTCCTTGCTAGATGGGATGTATTTCTGAATATACATTATTGATTAAGCAGTTTTAGTTATGTTTCCCCTGATAAGAATATGGAGGTGGTGACATTAAACTGTCAGATGTGAGTATGTAGTGTGATATGGCATTTTCCTCCCATAAAGAGAAACAGAACAACGCCGAGGCCTGGCAAGATGCTGCCACAGCTTGAGCCATTCAGCAAGAATAAAGAGATAATGTGATTTTGTGAAGTGCACGATGGTGATGTCTGTTAAGAGGGATGAAAGCTGGCAGCCACTCTTCAACTCCACCTCAAAGCACTGTCCAATAAATGGTCTACTGGGACAATGACAGAGAGAGTGACAGAGACACCACTACATTTACATCACCTGTACATGAAAAAGGAGAAAACATCTTCTCTACTTCAGTTCCAGATCTCACAAACATTAATTTCCATACAGCCATTCAAATCTTGTATAAAGCAATAGCTTGGTGTTCATATATCATATATAGAGCAGACGATCGCACCGAGCCTAATAGCATCCTGCTACACAACACAAGAGGCACAGACATTACACTTCTCCGGCATTTTAGCTTATTGAACAAACCACCAAACAAACATTCACCAGGGAAAAGTGCACTGCTAACATTACTTAGCAGGCTAGATAGCTAATTAGCTGCTAAATAGCTTAGCTGCAACAGATTAAACAGCATGTAAACGTAGCTGCAGATGCCACTTCGGACCTGTTAGATGCTGGTTTGCCCGTCCATGACTTGTAGCTACAGCCGTCAACTGCAAGCTAATAAACACGTCTCCTACGTATCTTCTCTCTGTACCAATAAATGTTTTGAATTTTCATGTTATCTTTTAGAAACCTTTATGATGTACTAATAGGATGTGCTAAAACTGACAGGAAGTAAAGCCGTTTATGCTTCATTATCTTTATCTAACATTTAATTGACTACAATAAGCTGATAATTTATTAAATGTTTTACTTCATTTTCTGTAACCATTGTGTTGATTATACTTGTTTATTATTCTTCCACATTAAACAATAAAAACATGTTTTTTTTTTATATGGCAGTATCTTCACACTTTATATTTAGAAAATTTTATATATATATATTTTATATTAAAGCTTCTACACGTAAGGGTTGCAGCTCCAAATGTAATTATCTTAAAAGATGTACAAATCAAAATGCATTATCTTTCATGATGTCTTATATGAATGTCAAATGAGAACACACTGGATAATCATCTCCTCGTTTCTCTGCTGCTGGTGTAACTTCAGATTGCTGCGGTGCAGAGAGAAATGTCTGGGGAATAAAATGTAAAAGCAGGCGAGCTCTGCAGAGCTGTTGGTCCATGTGTTCTGGGTTTGAGCTCTTAAGGGATTTCTTCTGAGCTCCTCAGCTAGATTCGTTTCAGCTGAAGAGCCGGGCCTTCTGTCTGGCCTGTAATGTGCCGTCCATAACAAACAGTCCCTTCTCTGCTGAAAATTTTATATACACTGCTCAACCCGAGAGAGACAAACTAGCGTGCAGAGAGCAGGACTCAATATAAGGATGCTAATGCTCTTTCTGCACTGGAGAGACAACGAGGAGCCTGAAATACAACGTTAATGAAATCTTCATGATTGGAGCAGACGAAGGGGCTGCAGTGTCTGTCAGAGCGGTCAAACCAAGTCAACAGAAACATCCGCATCCTTTAACACACTAACTACAACTAATTACAGAAAGGCAACACACACACACACACAGACACACACACACACAGACTTCCGTTTCTTTCACATTACTGTAAATCTTTGCTCTATAGCCAGAAGAGGATGTAAGTAAACCTTGATGCCTCGTTTACAAGCATGTCGACAGTAGTTCTTCACTTGTTTTCTCTCTTTTTGTTGCTCTTGGAGAAACAATTACAAAAATCTCTTTCGCTTAGCTTTTAATTAGTGTTTTAACATTAGATTTTATTATTATTCATTTACTTAATTTTAAACTATTTTAAAACTAGATCCAATATAGTGGTATAATGTATTTTATTCTAGAGTGTCTTTGAACACAAACTGTGAACTATGTTGTGTGAATGTTGCAGATTTGCATTTTTAACATCTCTTTCAGTTTTTTAGGGTTTTAAGTGCTTTGAACTGCAGCATCAAAACTTTGGACTAAATTACTCTCAAAAACACGAGAAGCTCAATATACTTTCGTTCTATTATAACTTAACTGTGTTTCTAATGTAGCT
The DNA here is from genome assembly GCA_036937835.1 of Pampus argenteus. Classification (NCBI taxonomy): domain Eukaryota; kingdom Metazoa; phylum Chordata; class Actinopteri; order Scombriformes; family Stromateidae; genus Pampus; species Pampus argenteus. Next base: position 1,738,950 of record CM072869.1, read on the forward strand.
TTCCTGACAACTTTAGGAGTGTATTACCGGTCCGAAGCTGTTGCTGTCCAGACTGTGTCCGTGATGATCCCCTTCGATCCAGAAGTGACCGTCGGGAACTCGAACATATCGGTTCTTGTAGCTTAAAGTCCTGACGAGAAAGAAAAATATGAATATAAACTGCTGACACAAAACTGGAAGAACACTATAGTCTAAAGCTATTTATTATTATTTAGTCAGGTTGAATGAGACTCAAACCTCGAACTAAAACAACCGTATAGAGACGCTGTAGAGGAAGTGACAAATTCTAGACTGGTTTGTTTGTGGTGGGAACGTGATCCAACGTCCATCCGACCGACTACAAGGCTGCAAGCTTGAGCTAAATCTCTCCTGTAGCCAGGTGTGCTTTGCATGTTCGGATGTTCATGAGAGAAATCAGCTGTTAGCAGCTAGCCGGGGAAGAAATCCAGGTCCAACCTGGACGAACAACAAAATAGGTTTCCTTCTTGAGGTTTGGGTTTCTTCAGGACCGTTTTCTCTGTTGGTTGGCTGTTTTGTATTATTTGTATTTTTTACCTACTTCATTGTTTTTGTAATTCATGTGAAGTGACTGCTGTAACACTGCAAGTACTCAATATATCCAACCCACTGATTCACATATAATTGTATGCTGTAGCATTGAGATTTCCACGAAAGAAAAAAAAACATGCATCACCCAAAAGAAATATAGTGCAGGTAGTCACTTTAACAGCTGGACACCAACCTACAGCTTTCACATTATAAAACAGATTTAATTAAAAAAAAACAAAAAAACGTAACATTGTCAGCAAAACAAACAGAAATGTCCAATTAAGAAAGAGACAGATTGTAACTTTCCAGAAGGGATAAATAATTGCTTCATTACGTCTGACAAGAGAAAGAAAAGATTGAGATTCAGGGGAAAATTGCGTTTGAGGTCCTCGTTGATGGCGGAATTAAATCTCCAGGACAATTACCGCTTTCATTTCATTATCATTAATCATCAGCCTCTAAATCATCCCTGTGGCGCCATTTCTCGCAGCCGCCTTATCACTCAAACAAAGATCAGATCCGACGACACATTCAGACTAATGGCGGTGTTCATCTCATGCTGTAGCTGCTTCAATCAGGTTGTCACGTTTATGAGGAGTAGATCCGACACCCTTCATCATCCCTGTGGACTGTTATGGGCTTGTTCCAGTGCTGATTTATCATTTAGCAGGGGAACATTGTGAGTTATAGCCTCAGTGATTTTTTTTAATGGAAATTTGTCTGTGATCCCTTATGCGTATATGCTGGTCTGGGAGGCCGGCTGACCAAAGAGGCCTTGGAAACATAAATATTGATTTAGCCACAGCAGCTGAATTTACTGACTCATAAAAAAACAAAAAAAAAAACAAACAAAAACAAACTGAGACCCGTTTGCAGAAATAAATAAAAGGTTACAGCCTATGTGACACCAAGTCTCTGCAACATTTAAGTGGGAGCGACTTATAGAAACAAGGACGTTATTTAAGCACGTTTGGTCTGCTGAGATGAAGAACAAACACTCATCATCAATCTGTGCGGTTTGTTAAAATTCATCCCGGCACTTATTTCGTGATGATGTGCTGTAATTTTCTCTATTAACCTGCCTCACATACGTTCTACTTTAATTAGCTTTTCCTACGCCAGAATGTGTTTTTCAGAGACGAGGTGCGAGCTCGGTGTTATCTCTCGCAGTGAAATTAAGGGAAGGAGCTACGGATTGGCTCCAGTCGCTCTCTCAATCTGTCAATACTGGAATATCTTGTATAGTATGCCTCAGAAGAATTTGGACAAAAAAAATTATCAAGAATAATGTTTCTTAATAGTCCCAGTGCAGCAGAGCCATCTGATTACACTGGGATTCACTTTGAGTTCAATGTGGTTGAACGCTGAGCTAAAAAATTGTGTGCCAATTTTAGAAAATGGTTTTTACATTTATAAATCTCCATTAAATCCTCATGTTCCAGCTACGTACTGTCCAACCAGGTAATGCTAAAGCTAATCTCTTCTTAGCTTGGTGCTTTTACACATAATGAACATTTGTTACGTTCAAGCTCATGCCGAACACGTTCACCCCATCAGGACCACATAAATCTCTGTATTTCACCATTTACAGTGGTTTTTTTTGGGAAGACTTTCCTACGCTGCCGTTTGAATGTGCAGCACTGGCCGAAATGGCTAACTTCCTGTTAGCCCTCTGCTAACTTCAATGGGGATGGATTGATTTCATCATGCGGCTCTCCTAGACTTTCCAAATGTTATCGGACTGAATGGATCAAATTCTGATAGTGATGCTTTAAAACAATTTACAGCCGTAACTGTAGCGACGGAGTAGACTACAGCAGAGCCAATGTGTTTGTGTAATTATTCTCACTGCCAGCAGGGGGAGACAAGAGTACCACATTCTAGCTTCAAATTACTATTTATGATTATTTTATTATCAAAATAGTTTCTGATTAATTTCTCTGTTGATCAACTAATCGTAGCAGCTATAATATTCAGCTTTAGATGTCATTTTATAGCTTATATACATAAATCCTCCTAAAACTACTCTGAATTTAATGTTTCATCTTCCAGTGAGTCCTAACCTGAGCCGTACAGGCAGCGTCCTGTTTAACCCAGACGCACTCATGAAGACAAAAGATCACAGTGACGCTTCGAAGAGCTTCCAGATGCTACAAATTGCTCTGTCAACGCCGTCTGGACGTGTTTCTACCCGAATCAAAGGGTTCGAGTGCTTCACCGAGGCGATGAGGAGGATGTTTCACTAAGATAGAAATGATTAAACATTCAAATTTCTCATGAACACAGACACACAGACACGTCTCCATCAGTGTTACCCGCAGCTGGTGGATGTTGCAGCAAAGGTCGAAGAGTTTAATGAGGCTTCACACACTGGATTAAGACGTGTAAACCTGCTCTGGCCTCTGTGTGTGTGTGTGTGTGTTTGACTGATACGTGTTCCTGAAAGCTGTTGATGACCAAACCTTTCCGTCATTGTTCATTATGACCGAATCGGACTATTTTCGCGCTGATTTCAGCCGCTGACAGGGCGAAGACGTGTCTGAACGATCATTTCTGACATCCACTGCAGCCTTGACTCAGTGTAACTGGATGAAAACATGTGGATTGAGAGATTTACAGGTGACTGGATTTCATCATGCATGAATTCCTAAACTGGCCCATGTAGCTCAAAGAGTTAAAACACTGCCAAGGTCCGAGGTTCAGGTCTCTCTAGAATCGGTCTTACTGAAGATGTGCACCGCTGCGAATGGCTGACCGAAGATGCTAAAATGATTAGTTAACAAGCAGAAAAGAATTCAACACTAATTTTCATTTTATCATTGATAAAACAAGCTGTAAACAGAATTGTGTTTCCACACTTTTCGATCAGCGAAATACTGTGAAACTATTGGCAGAAAAACCAGTCATAAAAACATTGCTCAGCTACAGTAGTGGTCAAATCCTTCACCTGAAGCTTGTAATTTCAGGTCTGTTCTTCACTTCAGATGAAAAATATCCATTCAAAAGCAACCACATGGTACTGATGTGATGCTGCTGAAGACTACAAGCCAGATGTGCTTCGTGTTAGTTAAAAAACATTTTGGCTGTGAGAGCACACAAATTCAATTTCGGTTGGACACTGCCAGGTTTTTGCCAATTTTGATAAAAGCCTGTACTGAACATGAAGTTTATTTCCAAACTACTCTGTTTCCATCATTCTGTCTTTAACGTTTCCATCTTTCCTTTAGAGTAAACATTAGTTTGTGTTCACTTTGTTAAAGTAAGAGTGACTTTTTGTGTCCTCCTGCAGGAAGGGGACATGTGCATCAGACAAATAAACTTTATTTATGTGTTACCGTTACTTCAGATTCTCTGCACTGTGCCAGGGTTAACAGTTGTAATTAGTTTCCTCTGACCTGACAGCGAAGATGGGACGTTTACGTGCAGTAAAGCCTCTCTGTTTGGAGATGAATCTGTAAAACAATCCTCTCTCTGCGGCTGACGGTTATGTGGCAGGCAGGCGGTCTGACCTGTGTGTCTGGATTGACGCTGGAGTTGTGATTTATGTGTGCCTGGCCTGTGAGAGACAACACAGGCTGACAGCCAGCGTTGTCAGCGCCACCTCCGCCAGGGAACCCATCACTGGCCTGTTAATTATTCATCCCATCCCCAGCCGCTGACCTGTAATTTGCACGGTAGCATCCAACACAAACAGCTGCCGGGATGAATCACATGATGATAGCCTGTTATGATACTGCAAACATGCCTCTGTCGCTCCGATGCCCTGCCACTTCCTCTCAGCCTCGCTGGCGCTGCAGGGTCCCACTGTTGATATGAGATCTGATGTGTTTGCTGGTTCACTGGGTGCGTGTGCTCCCCCCGGCGTGTCACTTAGCATACATGATATCTGCATACAGAGCTGCAGAGAACATGCAGACCAAAGTGCAGTCTATGTTTTATAACTTAAAGATCTGCTTTGGGCATGTTGAAGACATGTCTGTCTTAATATAATAATACTAGCATGAACATGGAAATATAAAAGTCCTCTTTCCGTTTCTCTTTTTGTTTTGAAGTTAATATGAGGGTTTGGGTTTCCAGTGGGAAGCATCTGGGACGGTTTCCCACATAATGGACAAGACGAAACTTAACTATTGTGGTGGAAAACTAGCAAACTTCATATCTTCATATACATCATCCATTCATTCATAAAAAGGGAATTGAAGGTAGATATCGAAGCATTCATGTTTTCTTTGAGCTTTTGAATTTGAATTAGCTTGTTGTACAGTAATGCTGGCATTTCCAAGCAGATCCATAAACGTTACAGACTCCTCATTCTGCTCTTATAATAAGATATTTAATAGGTTAATTTAAGGTCACTTATGCAGGTTATTTCATTATCACACAAAAAGAAGAAATCTGAGGCATTCAATTTCAGATTCAGCTCGAACTCTGCTTTATAATTTTGGTTGAAGCTCTGTTGTCTGCTGAATGCAAAGTTTCTAATCTATGTGGCAAATATGTCACAAAAAGAGCCTTCAAAGGTCAAAATCTGCAGTTGAGGCGGATTTTGAACTAAAATGCACAGAAATATATTTGGAAAAAGACAAGAACCGAAATTTGACTAAACTACGATGAATAATCACATGACCATATATATATATCATAAATGATATATCAGCGCCTTCATCTAATAACATAATACAGTAACGACTGCTATCATCCTTTCAGTCATTAGTCATACGTTTGGTCTGAGCCCAAAGTTTCATGCTGATGCTCCTGATGAAAAAGGTAAAAAGGGAAAAGACTGCAGTGCTAATGGGCAGCGAGACAGAGAGACAGACTGGGGACATGATGATCTCTGTAATAAATAAAACACCGTCCACCAATCAGACGGTGAGTTTTGGAAACTTGCTGTATCAGAGCCGACAGCCTTGTCTGCTCCGTCCTCCTGCTGCGTCTCATTATCTGAACTGTGGATCCTATTTCCTCACGAGAACGCAGTGTAACGGCTCCCAAGTCTTCCTGAAGGCAACACACACACGCACACACACACACACACACACACACACACACACACACACACACACACACACACAGACACACACACACACACACACACACACACACTCCCTGCTATCTTCTGCTCACGCTAAGAATAAAAATAGCCATCTGCAAGCTAACTGTAATGTGTTTTTAACATTTGGCTAAAATAATTAAAATAATTCTGTGATAAACACGGATCCCACCTTTAATAAAACATTAAATTTGAGATTAACTAAATTAAGTCTAAACTTTAAAGAACAAATTGTCATGTTTGCTGATTATCTTAAAAAATGCTTGATGGGACATTTTCTTTGTCTTTTTGTGTAACTATAAATCCACTTTTTTGAATCATACATATATACACATACAGTCATACTGATCCCAGAGCTGTATGTGAGTTTCAGCTCATTGTTTAGCTGTCCAGATGCATCTTTACTGTTTTGTTTCACTCTCAGCACCGTCATTGTGTCCTTTTGGTCCACTGAAGTCAACCTGACACAGACACTGTTACTGTGGACCAGCTGGTGGACATAGACTAAACCCACAAACATGGATTTAAAGTTTACCTGAAGTCTTTTTAAGCCCTCTGGATGAAGTTTTGCTCATTTTCTATTTGTGTGATTTCCTCCAGACGTTTGCTTCCGTATGTCACATGCATATTATACGTATAGAGAAGAAGATAACGTACTATTACATCCTACTACTGTAATCATGCACCGTACGTCTCGGGAAGCAGTGAAATATAGTCTCTGAATCCGGTGTTTTTCTACCTTCAGTGAGCAGTTTGTGTTTGTGCAGGAGCTGAGCAGTGATTTATTTTTGCCACAAGGTGATGCCGGTTAATCTGATTCGGAATCAGCGTGATGGAGTGAACCACTTGACTGCAGAGTGATACAATTAGATGAGAGACAGCTAACAGGCTGCTGTTTCACATCAACCTCAGGATGCCTTTATAACATCAGAGCTGAGTAATAAAACATATTCCTTCCCTTTATCAGCGTTAGTCGGAGGCGATGAGGCGGTGGGAGCAGAGCTGCTTCCTACCTGATGAAGTCTCCCTCCAGGCCAATGACCCGCTTGATGATCTTCTGCTGGGGATTCTTGGGCGACCTGAGGAAACAATAAAAGGCAATAAGCATAAAACCCAAACACAACCAAATAAAAGTCACACATGTGTAATGGAGTCAGCTGTGGGAGCAGCGTGTCGCTCCTCATTCATCTCCAACTAACGATTATTTTCATTATCTGTCGATTAATTAATTTCTTGTTTGGTCCACATAATCAGAAAATGGTGACAAATTGTGTGTTTCGGCAACAAATCAACTAATGATTGATGTTTAAATACCTGTTGAGGTGGGGGCTTGTTTGTTTCTGTCTTCTGTGTGATGGAGCTCTGACTCACAACGTCTTTCATCTCTGACTCACCGTCTTACTCAACCGACTGCAACACTACAAACTCAACCATCCCAACGTATTTAAGGATCAGTGCTTTAAAGCTCACACATCGGTCCGCGGTACACTCAGCCACAGACACCTGTGCAATCTAATGCAATCCAGAAGTGAGACTTTTATGAAGCTTCTGTATTTCCACTTTTTATTGATGTTGTCAGAAAGGTGATGATTTTACTTTATGTTCACTGATGAGGTCGTAGTGGGTGGTGCTGAGTACCACTCAATATAACACACTACAGCACACCAGCACCACCCACTACGACCACCAAGTTTAATGTTAGTGGATTATGACACCTGCTAATATTAGCAGCACTCAGTGTCCCAGTGAGCTAGCGTTAGCTTGGGTCCGAGGTAGCGGGACGCGTTTTCACTTCTTATTTGAAAGGTTCTGGCTCCAAACTGAAAAGATGGCGCCGACCATCAGCTGCAACTCAAGGCTTCAAACCTCCTCCTCCTCCTCCTCCTCCTCCTCCACCTGTTCCTCCTCCTCCTCCTCCTCCACCTGTTCCTCCTCACTGTCCTTTGGCCCCTTCTTTTATTCCTCACCTCCATCCTCCTTTTTCTTCCTCTGCTTCTTCCACCTCTTCATTTTCCTCCTACTTCTTCACTTCTTCTTGCTGTTCCTCCTTCATCTTACTCCTCCCTCTCTTACCCTCAGTTCCTACTTTTCTTCCTCGTCTTCATCCTTTTTCTTTTTTCATCCTCCTTCTTCTCTTCTTCCACCTGTTCCTCCTCTGTGTCCTTCAGCTTCTACTTTTCATCGTCTTCTTCTTTCACCCCCCCCCCCCCCCCCCCCCCCCCCACACACACACTTCTCCATCTCCTCTTTTTCTTTGCTGTGGGGATACAGAGGATCATGACTGACAGCTTGCTAAGCCAATTGGATTCACCGTTGGCTGCAAAGCTGAACATTCATTGGCCGGTATCTAGGGAGTTGAAATGTATGTGTGTGTGTGTGTGTGTGTGTGTGTATGTGTGTGTAATTGATGATCTTCTATCTAACAGCAGAAGAGAGGAAGGATGGAGGAACGACAAACACAATCTATCTTTCACTCAGAGTCTCTCTGCTGTCTCTCTCTCTCTCTCTCTCCCTCTGTCTCTCTTACCCTCCCTGTGTCTCTCAGTGTCTCTCGCCCCCTCCCCCTCCCCCCCCCCCTCTCTCCCTCTCCCTCTCTCTCTCTCTCTCTCTCTCTACATCTCTGTCGCTGTGGAAAAGAGAGAAGACATTTGTTCTTGGAGATACTCGAGGAAACCAGGAAAATAGCTGCTGCTGATTCTGCTTCTGCTGGGCTGGATGTTAAGATGCAGCGCTGCGTGCCTTAAATAAAACACACACTCTCACACACCACACACACACACACACACTCACACACACACACTCTCTCTCCGTGCTGCTGCAGCCATGACAGGAATACCTGCTGGATATCTGCTGCTGCATGGGACGTAATGCATACCCACTTCCATCCACTGGTGAGTGTCTCCGCGCTATATGACTGTGTGTGTGTGTGTGTGTGTGTGTGTGTTGTGAGGACTGCAGTAGTCCTTGAGCTCTGTGGTGGCTCAGCCTGCGGTTCTGACAGCTGAGAGGAATAAAACAAACAGCTGGGGATGTTTGTCGCAGGTTTTCAATGTGTGCGCCGACGCTCACGTTGAGTGTTTCTTTTTGTGTTTAGTCAGTTTTTGTTTGTAAATGAGAGGGAAATGTCTGCAGAGTCGGTGTCACTCCACAGGTTCATCCCCTGAAGTCAGACAATGTGCAACAAGAGCGGATGAAGCAGGAGGCACATTGGTGCGTTTCCGTCTTCGTCAGGCAGCTCAAAGCGAAGATTCAAACATTAACATTACGCTACATGGCCCTCAGGGACCAGAGCCATCGGGAGCGCTAACGAGGTGAAAATGTCCGAGCTTCGTTAGGATTGGAGCTACTCGTGTGCAGGTGTGCGATCCGGCAGCATGAGTCAGAGGAGAACACAGCAGCTTATGTCAGGATGGGGTCAGAGGATTAGCTGCAGGGCGATCTGCTGTAACGGGAGGAAAGACATTCCCACCACCGCCTGCCTAATTTACCAGAACCTCCTCCTCCTCCTCCTCCTCCTCCTCCTGCCTCTCTGTCCTCACTCCTGCTGTATTTAAGCCTTGCTCATAATTAGTGCACTGAGGCGTCTTTAGGTGCGCAGATTGGGATTCAGCACATTTCCACCTTCTGGTTAAACGGGGGTCAAGTAAGACGGGTCAAAGCCTCCTGACGGCGAACAAACGCTCCGTTTTCCTCACGTCAACATGCAGCAGCGTCAGACGGAGAGACTTTAAAGACGCAGCCGTCCTCCACTAATAATACGTCAATGTTCACCCTTCATTTTCATCACATGCTTTGCTCCAGTTGTACTGCAGCTCAATATTTTTTATTTTAATGACAATATCAGGAGGATTACTGCAACTTAACATTTAGTGCTCATTAAGTAATGACAGCTGGATATTAACAGCAGAACAATGAGCACAAACACTGTATGTCAAGATAACAACCTCCTACAAAGAACAGGTTGAAGCTTGTAGCACAGATTTGTCCATCACAAGTTTACCTGCAGAAGACGACGACTATAAAACGTCTCTGTGTTGATGTGAAGGGATTTGAAGTCTCGCTGACCTTCAACAGAACTTAGTTTCCACCACAAACTGCTTCCTGTGTTTTTTAACCATCATTACTTTCACTGGGATGAGTCTTCCTCTCTCTGTTCATGCACACGTATGCATATGAACATCTGCATATTAAAACATAGAGTCTGTTACATAAAATGATAAAGATAAGCCTGAAGAGACAGAAACAGGGTTCATAAAGTCAAGCAGCTCCTCGGTGCAAGAAACCAATCAGATGGGATATTTCCACATTCACCTGCCCTTATATATTATTAATATTATTATTATTATTAATATTAATATTATAGGATGATCTAAAAGTTGAGTTTTCTTTACTCTGCTACGAATAAATTATTCTTGGCCTAAAAATTTAAGTAAACTTGCTCTGAAAATATCTGTAAACAACTTAAAAATTTTTAATCATAAAATGTCTCCGGAGGACCGAAACTGACCAAACCTCTATTAAAAAATAACCCAAAACTAATTCCCACTGTGCTGATGAAGACACGTGTCAATACCTTTCTGTCATATTTATAATAAAGAGCGTTTATAGGCTGGAAATCAATCCGAGTGTTGTTCTGTGTTGAAACATTAACATTCCCTCCGTGTCTCGACGGATGCTTCAGGGAGAACTTCTTGGAAAACAAATACATTCGGTGATAGAAAGTCATTTGTCACATAAATTATGATGCATGCTCGCTTCCATCTCGTTGTGTTCACAAATGGATTTTGGACCTCCGAAACAAATCTGTCCTTCACTCGCTCTGCGGTCGGCACCTCCACAGAAACCACCAGTTCATACTTTGTAATTCATAGTTTGTATGAATTAGTCAGATTGTTTTTCCATTTGTTCACAGATTAGAAAATAGCCTTTGGTCTTCAGACTTGACCACAACTAATCAATCAAAAAACTAATCAATACTAATAGATTTTTTTCTGAAGTTCATTAACATTTCGTCACTGTGAGACTCGTCTCTCAGAGTCGTGGAGACTTTCCATCGTAGCTACATAATCTGACACAGATCGTGAGTCGTTTTTTTCCAAAGACATAATTGGCTGAATCCATCGATAATCAGATGCAGATTTGCTGATGACGTGAAGAACGACAGGTTCACCTTTAAAATGACTCATCCATCCGAACCCTCCTCGTTACCTACAACTAGTTCCTGCAAGAAGACACCAGAGAAACCTTAAAAACACCACAAGCAAGCAAAAAATGACCTTGATATTATGATCAATATCAAACCAACAAAAACACACAACTCGCTGGTTGTTGTTGTGTCATATTTTATGTTTAACGGACACATCGTTTCTATATTTTCATCAACAAATCCAATAAAAAGACCCAACAAAGATTTTTAACACCTTCAGTGTTAATGAGACACAATGTTTACATGCTTCATTAACTAAAAACAGCTAATAATGAACAAATGAACTAATGACATGAATAATGTTTTCATGTTTTGTATTGAAGGATGTTCTAGATGTTCACTAAAGAAATATCACTAGTTTATCCTCAAGATAAACCCAGACAGGTGAATGATCACAGGTAGATATGCTAATGCTAATGCTAATGCTAATGTTGGATTGCTGCAGAGGAGTCACATGGACGCCTGGAGAGGAGGACACATGCTGCACATCTCCAGCTCTATATCCATCAGTCATTAACAAACAAACAGCACCATCAGTTTTGCATGCAACAACTTGTCAGAGCCGATATAAAAAGTGTTCTGCCTCCACCTCCTCCTCCACCTCCTCCACCTCCGCACCGAACACACAGGTGACTGCAGCTTTACACATGTACCATCATAAACCAACAAACAGAGGTCACACAACTAACCTGTGTGTACTGTAAAAGAGCGCTGTGTGAGAGTAATTAGCAGTGGACAGGCTGCTGATTAAAAGGAGACGTGTGACTCGTGGGAGTCGAGGCTAATGTGTGAATTCTAATGCTGGATATGCTAACAAGGAGCATGTGTAGGAGGAGGAGGAGCAGGAGGAGGAGGAGGAGGAGCAGGATGAGGAGGAGCAGGAGGAGGAGGAGGAGGAGCAGGAGGAGGAGCAGGAGGAGGAGGAGGAGGAGGAGGAGCAGGAGGAGGATGTGTAGGAGGAGGAGGAGGAGGAGGAGCAGGAGGAGGATGTGTAGGAGGAGGAGGAAGAGCAGGAGGAGGAGGAGGAGGAGGAGGAGGAAGAAGAGCAGGAGGAGGAGGAGCAGGATGAGGAGCATGTGTAGGAGGAGGAGGAGGAAGAAGAGGAGGAGCAGGAGGAGGGGTAGCAGGAGGAGGAGGCTACAGACCTGACATGACACTGGTTTAAAAGTAAATCAATGGAAGATGGAGAAAGGAGAGAAGATTTCATTTAAAAATCTGATCTTATATTAATGTTTTTTAGATATTATTTCTTTCAGTTTAATGCAAATACAGCCGGAGAAACCAACTAAACGATAGAGAGGAGGAGGAAGAGGAAACAGGAAGCAGAGATCCAGTAGATACACGCAGCCCAATTGACTCTAATCAATCGTATTGATTTTTAATGGTCTTGTGTAATTCCATTTAATCCATATAGTCACATTTAGTTAACACTTTGAACCCTTCATTTGGTTCGGTTCAAGAGCCAATTAGGCACATATTGATATTCCTGTTGTAATCACATGTTATGTTGTAACATTATGTAAGGTCATAACATCATATATATATATATATATACATATATATATATATATATATATACATATATATATATATATATATATGTATATATATATATATACAGTATATATATACTTGGGACAGATCCTTTATGTTGCTTACGTTGTTCTCTCTGCTTCCTGTGGACTTGTGAGTGGTTTTACAAGAAAATTGTGTTTAATTCAGTGAAACACGAGTCAGATATGATTATTAGATTATTATATAACAGACGTCCTGTTTGAATGGAGACAGTAGCGCTCCAACACTACAGAGAGTGTCAGGGAAGATGATTGACTGTTTCCAGGTGTGTGACTGATATAGAAATGTGGGATTTACATTCTGCTTTAATGGAAATATTTAACTTTTATGAAAGAAAAGCCTTCAAACACGAGGACTCGCTTCTCTTTGTATTAATATCTCAGGAAACCTTCAACACAGGACGAGTGTGAAAGGGAAACAATCACACGCTAAGCTTCAGTGATTTTATTATATAGCCCCACTTAACCTTTCAGGTAAAGCTTCATATCTAAACACCTGGTGCTAATCCATAATTAATGATTAATAATCAACAACTAGTTATGTAAAATAGTTATATACCATCACCATAACCTGCAGCTAATCTTTGGTGTGCATATTTTTGGCCTGTATGTCTACACCACATACATATATATTATATGAATGGGTAGAGGAGCCTGTCAGTGTTGGAGGTCCAATGTTCACCTCAGTTCTGTGCAGATTTACCTGAGCAGGTGGAGGAAATGATGGTGTTTGTTTTTAAAATCTTTGTGTTAAGTTTGTTCATGTTGTCAAGTTGTCAACTACAAAGCAGCTGATCATGTCGGCGTCTCGAGAGGCGAGTTTTAGAAGTTTATGTTATCTAAAGAATCAAAACTTTCACTACATCAAACTCTGTTTTTTTCTCTATATGTTGCATTGCTGCAATAATGTACTTCTAATAGTCGACCAAAGAAAACCATGTATGTATGAGACTTTACAACAACATGTTGATATCAATTAGTCGAACAGAAAATTAATCGGCAAGTGGTTTGATAATTGATTAATCGTTTTTTAAAGGAAATAAAAAGAAAAAAGTTGGTTCTTAAGTGTGAAGATTTGAAGCTTTTCTGTGTTATACATGAACTTATACATATTACATATACAAATGAATTCATTATAATAATATTTTATAAACAAAATAATTAACTGACTGATCGAGATTGAAAAGATTAATCAACAATGACAGAATAATGTTTCGTTTCCTGCTACGTGTGTTGTTGTTTGTTGTTGTTGTTGTTGTTTGGCTGCACTGTAAACACACGCAACTACATGAAAACTATTTAAATGAAAAATATTTACATATTCATAGATTCTAGTTTATTTTAATGATGGAGAAGGAGTAGATTTCATTTCTATAGAGATTATTTAACTTTATTGTGAAAGGGAAAACCATGTCAATCAAATTATTAAGTTTTTTTTTATATGTCTAGAGGGGGAATTTATAATGTATGGTTATATAATTTAACCTGACTTTAAAGAAATATATGAACTATGAAGTAAATCTATAACATTCATTCATTTCACATTATTTTATCTTATCTTTTACTGTCATCTCAGGCTGTATTTCCAAACAGAAAGATTCATGTTTCATCCACCGGGATGAATTTCATTTTTCTTTTTCTATTTTTTTCTTCAACATGCATCGATGCTGCACAGCGACAGACATTTGGAGCTTTTCTCTCTGAAAACGACGCTATTAGAGAGCCGAGAGTGAACCAGAGCAGTAAAGATGCAGCTGGACTATGAAGCTCCTGAAGCTGAGAGGAGCTGCAGAGTCTCTGATGATCCTGTATGACGTTTTTATCTATAAAAATATCGATTATAGCCACTTTAAGTAAAGGATTTGAATACTTCCACCACGTCTCAGTCTTCAACCATCTGTGTAAAACACCTCACACAGTCGCATCCAAGCTGCTCCGTGACAAGAACATTAGAGCGAATTAATCTGCCGTCACACAGACACAGGACTCTTTACATCATTTAAGCGTCGTTGGATAGTTTGTTTTTCTTCTTCTTCTCATTTGCGCGTAAAAACATCAACACGTCTCGCTTCCATTCGCAATCATGTCTTGCTCATTAAAACCCCTCCGGGTATCCGTCTCCATCCAGAGTTTACTGTATCTAACGTCAACGTGTTATGTAAATACTTCTCCACGGAGATGGAGACAACATGTTTATGTACAGTATTTAGGTAACAACAAAAACAACTTATATGCTAATGAAGCGAGCGTGGTTTGAATGTTAAATGGAGCGTTTAATGGTGGATATTTTCTCTTTCGGTTTGGAGAGCGTCCTCTCAGGAGACGCTGCTGTACGCTAATTTAATTTCTCCTGTTTACTTCTGCGATGCTCAAACACTCATTTCCCTTTTATTACTTAACACTAAGAGCCTGTAGTGAATTCCCTTATTTCCCCTTCATGCACACACACAGTTACACGAAACGCAGATCAGACTTTAAATATCGTCTTATTGTTACACGTGACTGTAAGAGTGGAGAAGGGAATGGAAGTTTTTGTTCTGCAGATCGCAGTGATGTAACGTAACTGGCAGCAGATTCAGATGCAGAACAGCTGAGGAACAATATGAAGACAGCAGCTGAAAGGCGTCCGTAGTTTCATTTTAACTTCTGTGTTCAGCTAAAGACACTGAGGTCATGTCAATTTGTCGGTAACCATGGTGAGTTTATCCTACAATTAGTCAATTAATCGATTAGCTGATTGATAGAAAGTTAAGTCGCTAATTATTTTGTATTTAATTTTTTCTTATAGTCAAGAAATCTCATGTGCAAAGTCGTTGTCAATACATCACACTGCTGCACGAGGGCACGTTAGCTTGATTAGAAACGCCTTGTTGTGCGACATCGTGCACTGTAGGGAACTTCAGTACAAAGTCGAGAGGTTGTGATATGTAGCACGACATGCTAGTGACACGCATTTCTGCACATGCTCAGTGGCGTCTGCCAGAACTCGTCACGTCATTGCTGTCTCTCGTCTTTGGAGCTGTTCCTAAACAAACTGATCCTGTGATGCTTCATTAATGTGTTTTTCATAGTTTTTGGCACAGAGGAATAAGATAAATCAGGCTTTGGATACACACACAATGTGTATCCATATCTTGTTAGTAGATCAGTTAATTGTTGGTTTGGCTCCAAACATGAGATTTGTTGACAAGAAGCCTTATTATTTTTTTTAAATGTCTAAATTCTGTTTTCAGCTTCGTGAATATGTTCTGGTTTCTTTAGTCCTCTGTGAGTAAACATTTGAGGGTCCAAATCACTTTTGGAAAACAGTGATCCACATTTTAAAGAACAATTAATAATAATTAATAGAACTGACAGATTAACTGATGAAGAAAATAATCATTGCTTGCAGCTTTACCACAATTAAAGGAAAACACTTTATAGACTGGTTCCATTATTTAAATCCAGCGTTGGCCAGTCATTAATTACTTTGTCTCCTGGACAGATGTTTTTTGCAAAAGCACCAAAAACTGATTTTTTTTTAACATGCATACGTTACAGTGCAGGTTTACAGATGAGGTGCACTCATGCACACTGCACCACACAAAGCTGTATCTTCTTGAAATGACCTCTGAGGTCAGAGATCACGACCTCTGCATTTATTTCAGATCTGATTTCTGCTGAGGGATCAGTCTGCTCGATCTCCACCAATGCAGCACTTACAGAGACACTCCAGCACACAGAGGGAAAGAGTCTCCTGTTGTTGATCAAAGTATTTAGTAATGCATTATATACACTGTCCAAAGAGCAGCTCTGTTTAACCCGGCAGGACTGCCGACCTGGGCACTTTTTTAAGTGCTGAGTATTGACATTGTGAACGGATTAAAGCAGCACAAAGGTGAAATATTTATGTATTTCTCAAACAGTGGACAGCCAGAGCTCTTAGGGCGCTGCTTTCTCATAAAGTGTTGCTATTCGTCCATGTTTTATTCAGCCGGCCTGCTGCTATCACGCCACACCAGGCTGTCATCAGATGAAAACCGTGTTTTTAGGCTAATTTTTATGCTTTTGTTTCAGTGAGTTGAATTACACTGAAACCATTTTAAAACGTGTGTAGGATATATTGGATATATTCATGACTTGATTGATAAAAGTAGAATCAGTTATCTGTTTGATATGTGGTCATACGGAGGCTTTATCAGTTGTTTCTCCACTAAAAAGCCTCTTTGCTTTCATGATAAAAACATACATTTTGCATTTACAGATACGACTCATTTTTCTTCACACTTATTTTAAAAATGTTTTGCCCCGCAGCTCAACTGTAAGCTGACCTTTTAGCATAATAAAGGAGTTGGGAGAAATTGCTGAAGCTGTAATAATACTGTAATAATATAACCTTTTAGGTCAGACTTTTGAATTTACCTACAACACTTACCTTACCTAAATTTTATAAGCTTTATTTCACAACATACACAATGCTGTGATCACCCTGAAACAAAAGATGGTAGACTTCTCGCGACGCTGACTTATACTTAAATCACCAATTTACCAGCCGACCGTTTAATAAATGACTACAGTAGTAGGCGTTTTTCAAACTGTATTAAATGTTAAGTGTTGTTCTTGCAGTCAAACCGGGAGTCAGTATGTGCAGTGTCAGAATAATAGATGATAATAAAACGCATGTTTTTCTACTGCATGCTACTAGTGCACCCAGTACTAAAAAAACAACAGCTGACGCATTTATTGACTAAAATTTGCTCTGAAAGCATCTAAAACATTAGCTGCTAAAACTGAATTTAAAAAAAATAGTGTTTTCAGATAAGGTGCTGAAAACTAAAGTCTAGACTTTTGCTCTTCATGCTTTTGGTTTTCTGTAATTAACATCTGTGTTCGTGGCTCTGATGTAAGTGACCTTCCCTTCTGTATAGATTCCTTATTAATAACTCTCAGACGGACGGTGTAATGATTATTAGATTCTCTCTCATGTTTGTTAGCGGCTCAGTTATTTTCTGTTTCTCCTTTTGACCCCAGACAGCAGGCTGCTGTCCTTCAGCCCCTCGACCTACTAAAATTAAAGTGCCTTTGAGCAACACACTGACCTCCCACCAGCTCATCTGCTGTTCTAGCCCCTCATCTCTAACCTCCAACCTCCCTGCGGGAAAGAGAAAAACTTTTCAAATCAGCAGCAGAAGAAAAGAAGAACACTGGATGAGCTCATGTGTTTTTTACTTTTCAAGGACATGTCATGCTGCAGATCTCAGCTTCAATCCAATTTATTTCTAAAGCACTATCAAAGCTGCTCCAGACAAGATTTTGATGTAAAATCCATCCATTTTGTCTGCCTGAGTCGCATTGAAGAGTGAATGCACCAACTGGAGGCTCTGTTTTGTACAAATTAGTTTCTGCTGTCAGTACGGACACTGGTGGAAAATGAGAAGAAAGACTTGGACTTTACAAGTATCAGACAAAGAGCTCCAGGGTTTGTGTGAATTATGATTGATGTCTGTCACGAGCAAAGTGGTGCAACGTCGTTAAAACCCCTTTAAAAATCTAATTTCATCAAAAATGCCCTAAAACAACATTTTTACGTTCAAGCGACTCTTGTCCGTTGGGAGTAACAGAGGAAGTCAGGTGAAGTTATTTTAGAGCGACAAAGGCTGCAGTCAACGTTGATGGAAGTCATTCCCAAACCTATACCACGTGTTTGTCATTGTCACGCTAACTTAGCTATGTTGTTTAATTTGCCTAAATGTAAGTCTGTAACCTTGGAGATGACAGATCAGTAAACGCTCATGAATCTTTGTTGTAACGGTCATCTGTAGTAACTTTGGAAAGCAGCTTTTGCTGACTGCAGTGTTAAAAATCATCTGTATTTTGTCGGTTAGTATTTAGGATGTGCTGTTACATTTTCCTCCTTTTAAGTGAAGTACCACTACTGCAAAAATGTACCCAAGTACAGAGATTAAGTATGATGATTATTTACTTATTACTTAAGACGTCAGAGAGAAGCAGTGGAGTATTCATATTAAAAATACCAATACCAACATTTCTCCATTACTAAAACATAGCTACTTCCTACCTCAGAGAGACAAAGTCACGAAAATGTACTTATTTAAGGTTTACCTTATTTAAAATTAAATAAAATGAAAAAAGATTTTTGTCATTATCACTTTCATGCAATATTATCACTTTAATTAAGTAAATGTGTTGAGTCAGTCTTCTACCAATGAGTAAATTAAAAGTTTAAAATTGTACTGGTGCACAATGTACTTAAATAAAAGGGCTTTTACTTCCCAACTCTAAGAAAGAGAGAGAGAGAGAGTGCACGTAGTGAATAAAGTGAGACGGGAACTCTTTTGATTTTTCAAACCTGTACACACAGACTGCCATATACAAGCTAACATATGCATGAAGTGTCATAGCTCGTCCTCATCAGCAACCAGCTGCTCCAGTGTATACTGACAGCTTCATCTACTGTCGCACGCTCAACTGTGGCTTCTGCACTCAAGGTCACAAATTAATCAAAACATCAATATGCGCAGTCGACATAGGCAAAGCCCACCGTAGACCTATCACCTGTACCAACAACTTTGATTCAGTGCCTCATGAATAATGCAGAAAAACAGCAGAGGATTTGCAGCACAAGACCTGCCGCAAGCTTGCTCGACAGATATTTTTGGCGAATCTACAGCGCCTCGAGGTTTTGTGTGAATCAGCTGTGGCAATCTGTCTGCTTGTTGTTTTGTGTGGGTGATTTGATAAGTGTGCGCAGGTGCACTGTTCATAACAGAAGACAGGTTCAGGGGGCGGTGAAGTTGGGTTAATTAAGACTTGGGGAGAAAAAATGGAGACTTGCAAAATTTTGCCTCTTGAATCAGTACATTTTTTAGCATCCATCTTTTCTATGACACAAATTAAATAAGTGATCCCATCTGCCAGAGTCCTTTCATCCTTCAGATGAAAAAAAAAGACTCAAAAGTTCTGTTTTTGGTTTCAAACCTGCCAAATGATCCACATAAAATCAAGTTAATCATAACTTACAACTCCAATGGTGCAGGAAAAGCAATAAAATCAAATGAGGCTGAAAAGGCTTAATAAGTCTCAATATTCGTAAATGTCAATATGCGTTCATATCTCAACAGCACTGTGTTATATTGGTCTTTTTTCTCTCCTGTCTCCCCAGATGGAAACTAACACCAGTGACAGCAACGGAGGTTAATAATGATGGAAGACAGAGTGATTCGTCCCCCGCTGGAGCTACAGAATTCTTCCCCTCTGCTGCGCAACGCTGCTCTCTGAAGGATACCTCGACCTTGACATACCACAGCGCGCATGACAACCTGCCACGGACTAAAGTGAAAGGTTGCTTCTTTTGCCAAGGGCTGAAAGACAACAGGGCCAAAGCTTTGGGGACCAGGCGTCAGCAGAAATCCACTCTGTCTTGCTGCAGTAACAAATGAGCTTTTATTTGTGAAGTTAACAGTGCTAACAGCTGATTCCATAAGGGCCAATTACTGGCTGAAGGGAATACGGAGGCCAAGATGAAGGAGACAGCAGTTGTGGCTTGTTTGCTGTCTGAGCTGTGTCTGGCTGCTTTTGTTCTGGCCTCTGATGGGGCTGCTCATTGCCCTGCATTGTGTCGATGTGAGATACGACCCTGGTTCTCACCCAGCTCTACTTACACAGAGGCTGCCACTGTGGACTGTAATGACTTAGGCCTCACAGCACTACCGGAGAGACTCCCCTCAGGAACACAGGTACTGCTGCTACAGACAAACAACATCGTTAATGTAGAGAAAAGTTTGGATTACTTGGCCAACCTCACTGAAATCGACTTGTCTCAGAATAACATTTCCTCAGTGAGCGATGTTTGTCTGGGGTCTCTCCCCCAGCTGCTGTCACTCCACATGGAGGAGAACTGGATTCAGGAGCTTTCCGACAGCTGCCTCGCTACCTTGACCAACCTCCAGGAGTTGTACATCAACCACAACCTGATTTTCTCCATTAGCCCCAGGGCCTTCGAGGGCCTGAGCAGGCTGCTGAGGCTCCATCTCAATTCCAATCGACTGACAAGCATCGACAGTCATTGGTTCCAGCATCTTCCCAACCTGGAGATATTGATGCTGGGAGAAAACCCGATCCTAGAGCTATCAAACATGAACTTTCAACCTCTGACTAACCTCCGCAGTCTTGTGCTCGCTAGGATGAATCTGACTGAAATCCCTGATAATGCTCTAGTTGGTCTTGAGAACTTGGAAAGCATCTCGTTTTTTGATAACCTGCTCAAACGAGTACCCAGACTGGCGCTGACAAAAGTCCAGAACCTGAAGTTTCTGGATCTGAATAAGAACCCCATTGAGAGGATCCAGAGAAGCGACTTCATGGACATGATGCATCTCAAGGAGCTCGGCATCAACAGCATGCCTGAGCTTGTGTCAGTTGACAGTTTTGCCCTAAACAATCTGCCTGAGTTGACAAAAATCGAGGCCACCAACAATCCCAGGCTGTCCTACATCCACCCCAGGGCCTTCCACAAGCTCCCCAGGCTGGAAACACTGATGCTGAACAGCAACGCTCTGAGTGCGCTTCACCGTAGCACCGTAGATTCCCTGCCCAACCTGCGTGAAGTCAGCCTGCACAGCAACCCTATCCGCTGTGACTGCGTGATCCGCTGGGTCAACATGAACAGGACAACTGTTCGCTTCATGGAGCCCGACTCTCTTTTCTGTGTGGAGCCTCCGGAGTATCAAGGCCAGCATGTCCGACAGGTGCACTTCAGGGAGATGACAGAGATTTGCCTTCCGCTGATCTCACCTGGGACCCTCCCGGAGCGGGTCGAGGTTGGGAAAGGGGGCTCGGTGTCGCTGCACTGCCGGGCATTTGGAGAACCCGAACCTGAGATCTACTGGGTGACGCCTTCAGGCGACAGGGTCCTTCCTGGCAGCGTGTCCAACAAGTACTACATGCACCCAGAGGGTACCTTTGATATCTATGACGCCACGGAGAAGGAGGCAGGCTCATATACCTGCATTGCCCACAATCTTGTCGGTGCAGATCTCAAGTCTGTCATGGTTGCAGTGGATGGATACGCCACCCAATTTTCAAATGAACCTTTACATGTATATATCACATCTGTTCAGTCTCATTCCGTCATGGTGTCCTGGGAAAGCACGGGAGGTTTGGTGTCGCAACTAAATTGGTCAATTTTAGCTGACGGCAGTCTCCTCTCAATGCCATTCACAGCCAGGCTTCCTGCTGATGTCAAAGAGTACCGCATCAAACAGCTGAAGGTGTCCACTCGCTACCAGGTTTGTGTTGAGGTCACTGCAGCTCAGTCTACATACAGCAGGGACTGTGTCAATGTGACCACAAAGGAGGCAGCAGTCCCGAGGGTGAAAACTGAGAACTGGGACAGTCTGGTGATGGCTACGTGTGCTGTGTTTTTTATCATGGTTGCTGTGACTTTCTCTTTCATCTATACATCTCTGTACAGCCAGGTGTTTTACACGAAACTGATAGTGGACCCAGCTGAAACTCTGTTGATTCCCAGCACTCATTCCTCCTCCCCTTCTTCTTTCCTGGAATTTGGTGTGTCTGGGGTAAAGGTGAGGGCAACTGTAATAAACTTACCGGATGACTCCATATAAGAAATGCCCTTGTCTGTAAAGGCACTTTGGGATTAATGGAAGATGAAGAGTGATGGACACTGGACAATGTAATTTATGTGCCGTCTTTTCATGACTTTCAGCGGGACATTTTGCAAAGGAACTGGTCAGAAAGAAAGTTCATACACATTGACATAACCAGATATATAAATTGAGACTATTTTGTATTTCAAACTCGTGTCATTATAACAAGCTTAATCAGGCAGATATCTTGAGTATAATCTACATGGCTACTGGTCATTCATGCAGTGCAACCAGAGTAAAGCACAGCACAGGAACTATACCTTAATGAGACGGCTTTGATGTCTGCAAAAAGCATTTTCTTTGCTGTGTTACATTAATGGTGCCAAGCAAAGATAGTTTATAACAACAGGAAAAAAAATCTTGTTAGTCTAGTGTACAATAAAACCAACTAATATGTAAACAGTTTTATGAACCAATACATTTTTCATTAAACCTGTTTGGTGTCTTATAACTAAAAGCTTTTTTGTTACATTTGGATATTTTCACACCAAAATATGTCCTTTAAAATATGTCTGCTGCCACAAAAAAACCCCCCAAAAAATAGTATCCAGCTATTTGTGAAATGGAAATTACTAATTTGTATAGATGAGCTCCCTAAATCGTGTTGTATTGCTGTCTGTATCATACAGCAGCATAAGTGTGAGATCTGCTGTAGACCAACACAATTATAGCGGCTGCCCTTCAAGGGAGAACACTGTTACGGGAAAAGCAATGCAATCTTAAACAGCATGGGAAGCATGTGAGATTTGTTTTTGTGTGTGTGCGTGTGTGTGTGTAAGCATGTACCTTAATGGGTGTGTGTAAGTGCTGGGACATTGGCAAACCCATTGACTGTGAATTGCATTATATTCTCTTTCATTAAAAATCCAATATGGATTCCCAACACAAACCTCAGCAAGGTGATGAATCGGCGTCACGCGCAAACTGATGGGAGGCATTTATCAGCGGGACTCAGTCATAGATCAACTGAGTTTCAGCTCCTTGGACAGGGCTTTTAGAGCATGGCCTTTTAGAGCATGGCCATTTGTCACCGCCACAGGAGCTAAAATATGACCCATTAGAGGCAGGTAGTGAATAGGTCAGCAAGAACTCGGCGCCCAAGTCATCCCCTTCCCCGTGTGACCCTGGAGAGACACCGCCGCTGTCGCAGGAACAGCTCAGCAACTATTGGACTCGTTTGTTAAGCGCCTCACATCAGGCCGTGAGGGGGGAAGGAGACAAATGGACCACAAAACCAGGACAAAGTAGTTTCAGTCCCAAACAGGACAGAGGGAGACAGCCTGCTCTACAGTGCTACTGTTACTGTGTTGTACTCTCCTGTACAAGATAACAGGCCCTGTGTTCATTAGAGAGTCTGCTGCTGCTTCAGTGCTGTACGGCGAATGGTGTTTTCGGTATTTAGAGAACAGCCGCATAAGAAAGGAAGGTTTATAAAGAGAAGATGACAGGTTGTTTTAGAGGCTTTTCATTCTTGTTTGCTAACTCACCTGTGCTGCCGAGTTCAACTCTGGTTCATCGCCTTGGAGAGCAGCAAATGCTTACAGGAAAACAAAATAAAAATAGTGAGCATCTCATTCGTTTTAAAACTCTATCAAAAAATAAATGCCAACACAACCAAAAGAAAAAAGAGGTTCCTCCAAGTGAGTAATTGCTCTTTGCAGAGGGCGGTATGGGCACACAGTATGTTTGTATGGCAGATCCACAGGGAGTCTGTCGAACAGGAATAGTTTTCCACTCAGCATCCACACCAACTGGCAGGTTAAATTAAATCCACAATCCCCAGTGATCCTGAAACCAGGACTCAAATCTGCCTCGTCAGGACTCCATAGATAACAGTACATAACCTCGCAAGCAAGCTGCTCAGACACGACTGCATCAAAGTGTTGGACAGGAACAATCACGACAAAACAACATAGCTTCTCTTAGAAGAGACGGAAGGTTATAAATCAAAACTGGGGAGCATGAATGTGCACGATAAATTAAAGAGCAATCTGCAGAGTAGATCGCAAAGTTCGTGAAGGTCACCATGAACTGATTTTCAAATTAACTGCACTCCAGGTACCATCAAAACAATCACAACCTAAAGGATGCCTCTTTCTTTTTACTAAATCACATGGCTGAGCACAAAGACAGATGTTTCAGCATAGACGAGACATTTTTCACCTCAGGCATGTCGACCTACTCTATGAGATCAATGCAGGCCATCATACACAGTTCAAAATATCATAGGGCTTTATAAAAAAAAAAAAGAAAGTAAGAAAGAAGCAATTCCTCATTTATGTCATTTATGAACACTCAGGTGATCACCAATGTTATTACAAATCATCCTCTGGGGATGAAACTCTATCCAACATGGTCTTGATCCAAGCGGTGGATCATGGGACCGATTACCACTAGAGCTAACCACACGGCTAAAACACATATTAGCATATATAGATTATTTCAATCTGATGTAACAAGAGTTGAACTCCAAAACTACCAAAGACTGTAATGATATAAATTATTTTCCAGGAGTGTCCTGAAGGTTCAGTTGAATCCACAGGTCCATCGAACCATCAGTCCTTCCCAACTCTCATGGTAGTGACCAATCCAATAAATGCCAAAATTGAAAAGAAATCAGAAATTTAGCATAACATTTCTGCTAAGGAACCCAGTGATATCCCCACCACCCACCTCCATTCATCAGAGAGCGACATGCAGTAAATGAGTCGGTGGATAAAGTTAATATAGGTTGTAGGTGTTTGTGTTGTAGCTCTGCATTCTTCAGCGGAAGCCAATCAGAGATGGGCGTCGCTCTGCTGCAGACATGATTAACTCACTGATGATTTTCCTCACAGAAACACGCCCGCTCATTAAAACTGAGCATGACATGCAGTGATTTACTCTGAAAATGGATGATGATTCCTGTGGCAGGATTGGGGAAAATTAGCCAGACACCAGTGAACATCACATACGGTATAATTAGCAATCATTTTACTAAAAAGAGGAAAAAAAACTTGACTTGATGAAGTACAGTGACTTTACAGTTTTGAGATTCTGATATTTGTTTTATGTTTTAGAGGAAAATACTAATGGCAGAAGTTTTCAGATTAAACTCTTATGGGCCAAAAGTTTAGTTCACTACTGATCAGAAAATTATTTAGGAACAATTTTACCTGTTGATTAAATGTTGCTTCCTCTTTCCTTTCTCTACCTAATACTTGTTTACTCTTATTTTTTCCAAGTTGAATTTTGATTAAAAGACTTTTAGTTGTAACTGAATATTTTTTAAATGTTTAAAAAAAAAACACGATTAGAAATAATCTGCAGATGGCAAGCAGGCAGCAAACAGCTACTGGTGATACATTCTGAAGCTGAATGATATCTGCAGGCCAGATTCGGAGGATTATCCTGCTTTCTTAGCTCCACATATATTTGATTGAGTGATTTGCAATAAGAACTTCCAACTCTAAGCAACAATTTCCATGCAAAACGTTAAAACTTCCCAGCAAGATACACTGCGGGGAGGGATTCGCACATGCTCAAATATTATTTTCAACTTATCAGCTGCTGCCTTTAAGGTTGTGAATTAATGAACTGACTCAATTGGGTCTTTGTAGCAGCAGGCTTCAGGCCGGGAGGTATTTGATCAGCTTTACTCCTCCACCAGCACTGTGTGAGAAATTACAGCAGTTTTGGCCACTCAATGACGAAAATCCTCATCCGCTGCAGAATCCTTCCTCTCAAGAGATGCTGCAGTATGTATGAGGATTAAAACCAAACGGTGCTGGTGAGGCGGTGACAGCCTGCTTTGTGATTTGAGTCGAGGAGAAGATCAGAAACACATCAGTGACTGAAGAGAAGAAGGGAAAGTGCTAAAACAAATTATGTCGGAAACACGATAAACCCAAAACAACCAAGCTGCAGGTTAATGAGCTCTGACTACACGTTTAGTCCCAGCAGAATCATATCTGTAGTCATAAAATATAATATTACATTACCAGTGTTTACCACCACTCTTCCTCCGCTTCATTTTCTGCTAATAATCCATGAAAATAGTCTAATGAGCCCAGCTGAAGTGAACTAATACCGCTCATTACAACACTTCCACTTTTAAAATGTCCCATTTCCTTGCTACGTGTTAGCGGGTAAAATAAACTCTGCCAGACAGTCAAACTATTTTCTCATGAATTATTACCCCATTACAAACATTTGGTATTTAGGCCAGCCTCGCGGGTTATTGCTCAGGGTAAGTAAAACTAGAAAAAGTATCACATTTATCTTGCTTTCCTCATGCAGAACCTCCTGGGCTTTCAGTAATCATTCTCCCACTCACTGGCCCATTAGGCTAAAACAACAACGCTGACTTTGGGTGATCTTGGAGCACAAAGCTTTTTGAGCTTTTATTATTGTTCCATGATGGAGAGTCACAGATGGTGAGCGTGCACTTAACCTCTGCTGATAAACTGAAGCAGATACCAGTCACTTACAAGACAAGCTTATTTCCAGTAGAGAAGCAGAAACCATTCAGGCTGATTAATGACTTCTTCAGACTTTTTCCTTTGTTCTCATCGGCTCGGTAGCGGCTGTTACTTTTTTAATCTTTTCCAAGAAACACTGACTCAGGACATTCTGTTTCACATCGGTACACACACACACACACACACACACACCTCCACCGTTTGTCACTGAATAGCTGTAACACACTCTTTGAGAGTTCAGTCTTTCGTTTCCAGATATTTCAACTAATGGTAGTAGTTATGGCTCGGTATCATCTCTCATGGTGTTCATCAGCACTGAATTGCACTGGGTAAAAATAAAGATTTTTTGATTTTTATTAGATTTTTAGTAAATGGTAAATGGACCGCACTTATATAAATAAAACTTTTCAAGTCTAATCGACCACTCAAAGTGCTCTGAAATACACGAGGCTGCCATGCAAAGTGCCAACGTCATCAGGAGTAATACTCCGCTTCCAAAGCACCTATGCCTCTCTGTGTCCGTTCACACACACACTCACACGCTGGGGATTGAGCCACCGACCTACTGATAAGTGGACAACCTGCTCTACGTTCTGAGCCATAGCCGCCCCAACGGTTTTACACATAGTTTTAAAACGGACAAATGTGTTTACAGTTAACACAACGTCTTATTCAAGGAAACAACAGTGTAGCTTACTTATTTAATGTAGAAGAAATGTTCCGTATGTTCCCAGGATAAGCAGAAAAGTGCTTTATGCAATATTGGCATTTATCTGAATCAAGAACAGAACTGAATTAATGGTTCAGTAAAATTACATGTGGCTTTCTATCTGTAGGACGTTGAGATATCAATGCACAGTGGAAAGAGTGTGAATGTGAAAATATAAATGACTTTTAATCAAAATATTTATTTAATCCTCATTAAAACATGAATTGTTCCATCTAACAGCTTTTTGGCCGACTGAAAACAGCAGTAACTATTGATCGGTTGGAGTATGTGCTTTTGCAGAGTCTGACCTCTCTGGGAAAAGATCTTTACTTTTGAATTACAGTCCACATTAAAAACACCTTCGGCAATCTCCCGTGACCCCATCTGTACTAAAGGCTGTGGGGTCTGACCAAATTTAAGGAACTAAGCAAAAAAAAATAATCCCACAGCGAGCTGCTGGGATCAATAGACTGAGATACCAAAGTGAAGACCGAGCATGTGCTTTAGAGTTAAATCAAATCTCGAAGTGAAGAGGAATAGTTCACATCTCTTGCTAATGAGCTGCCCTCAGGCTTGAACTTTATTACCTGTGGTTTTGCCACAGCTCTCTTAAACCTCTCTGTATCACTTTCATCCTGTTCTTCATGGCTGCCATCAGTGGCGGATGGATGGGTGTGGTCTCACTCCGGGAGAGCTGGCCGTAAATTCCTTCACCCTCCACCAAAGGCTGCTCTATGATTACACATTATGT
Organism: Pampus argenteus; assembly: GCA_036937835.1. NCBI lineage: Eukaryota > Metazoa > Chordata > Actinopteri > Scombriformes > Stromateidae > Pampus > Pampus argenteus. The sequence goes on from CM072869.1 coordinate 1,766,920, forward strand.
AATGAATAATTTACCTTTTCCTAATCACCCAGTAAGCTGCTTCATTTAAACACTGGCTTCCTCCTAGTGTAGTGATTAGAGCTGGGAGCCAAGGTGAGGGAGGAAGATTAAAGGAAAATTAAGACCGGGCTGTTGTGAGCGGTGCCATCCTGCCGTACGGTGCTGCTCCGTTAGCTCTGCTCATTACTGCTCAGCCAAATGTCATCGCCATGCACAGCAGGCAACTGCTGGACAACTGGAGCCATTATATAGACAAACAAATCCACTGTAAAGCTTCAACCGCAGCTCATCTTTTAGATCCTAAAAAACAGTAAAATAATATTAACTAAGTGAGAGTGAAAGTAATAGTCAGAATTGTCCAGAGAGACTAATTTATTTATTTTATTGAATATATGCAGCTGTGGATGTTGGTGGTCCAAACATGGATCTGGACATGAAAACTTTCTAATCTGACTCCACCATGATGGCACTCAATCCGATGACGATCAGACTCGAAGGAGAGCTTCCGCCGAAATTCAAGACTGTGAATTGAGACATAAACATAATCATAGCGCTACAACGTAAACAGAAAGAAGTATATGAAAGCAGAGCCTCTGCTAACCTTTACTGACAAACAGCACGTCGGCCAGTGTGTGTTCCTAGTCGTATTCTGAATACGTTGGTTTGTATTCGTGGGTCGTAGCTCCAAATCTGTCGTCGGTGGACGAGATTGACGTTAATATCTAGGACACCATTTGGGACTGATGACCAAAGATTTCACCACGTTTGTCTCACAACTGTCATCTTTTGTCTCAGACAGCCCAAAATCACACAGACTAAAGAGGCCTTGAGTGGACTTTGTGTCTGTCAAATAATGTGCTTTTAAAATATGAGAATTTGCTGCTTTCGTTTCACAACTGCTGCATTACAAAGTTTAAACGCAGGTGCTAAATTAACTGAATTATCAGTACAAAATATGATCACGTAATCCAACGCAGAGCTAAAAAAAAATATTCCCGTCATCGTGCAAAAGCCAAGCTTGAATACAAATATATATACTGTAAACTGTATTTAAAACAATCATGGATCTATGATGCTGTAAATCTGTAATAATCCAGATCTTCATCTTAAAAAAAACAATAAAATTAATCCAAAAGTCAGTCGATCAATCAATAACTGGAAGCTTAAGCTGAGATGAGTATCCTAAAGATGTTTAACTATCACCGTCTCAGAGATCAAACGTTCCAATTATCCACTCATGAAATCCCCAATCTATTAGGTAAGAGGCTAAATATAGACATGAATCAATGCAACCGTCCTTTGTCTGCAAGCAGCAGCAGCAGTAAGACTGTGATTCAAACACAACATGTACATTGGCTGAAAGTAGGTTATTTGAAGAAGCTAAAGCGGCAGAAAGCAGCATCTCTGAGCATGAATCGTCCTGCAGCCTCATCCGGGGGAAGCCGATAGAAGAGGAACCTCTACAGAGACAAAGCAGGCAGGGAAATGAACGTCTCTGATACTTGTATCACACCAGAGGCAAAATCCATCCTTTATTGATAAAAAAAAACCTGTCCACAAAAGCCCAGAAATAACCCAGAAGCCTCTGCTGCTTCACTGCTTCGCTGCAAACACAAGCAGGAACCTGGATGCTTCACCTGGGGAAGCAGGTCTGGATTCATCCACACGCCCGAGGCTGTTCATAACACCGAAACAGAGCCGGGTTGGACCTCCACGCCTGCCGAGGGTTTGAAAACATACTCTGAGTCCAGCATGTGTTCAGAGATTTGAACTGCGATAACATACACACACCAGAAAACAAAATGATGGATGGGTTTTCCCTTTTAAATATGACCTAAAAGATGAGGTCTAATCTATCACTACATAAATAAGAGGTTTGGTCTCCATACCAGAGCTAAGACAGAGTGAATAACCAACATTCACCAGATGGACAGAAACACGGCTGCTCCGTAACTGCTGGATATGGAAATAAGCTCAACATATCAACTTAAACACTGACAGCGTGCCAGGCAGAACAGAAGCGGCGTGTTAATATGCTAGTGTACAATATTTTGCATTTAAACATGTGCAGTTAGCATGTTGCAGGCTGTGAATGTGTACAGTTAGCATAATGTGCTCACGTTTAACATGTTACATTCATTCATTCATTCATTCGTTCAGGTTTCATGGTCAACATGGTAACACAGTAAAGTTTAAAATGCGAGTATTTGTTTCTTTAAAAGGAAAAATGATTTGATCAACCGCCAGTTTTAACTGTTTTAAGCTAAACTACTAATGTCAAAAATCTAAACTACCCCTGACGTCCCTGCGTGTGGGAGGACTGTCAGCGTCTGTCGGCCGCTCCAGATCTGACGCCGCCGCCGCCGCCGCCGCCGCCGCCGCCGCCGCCGCCTTCACTGTGTGCACGCCGTTTGATTTGCAATCTTACATAAATGCGGTCGGTGTGATCAATGAGAAGGTCTGGACTGTAGCGACTTCTGCCTGCTGGTTAAGTGCTCCAGGGATCGATGACATAATGACTTGCCTGAGTTCATACACTCCAAGGTGTACTTTTAGAGTCCGAACAATCATTTCCTCCCATCCTATCGAGTGGTGTCTACTGTAGCCGGAGAAAGCACCTCAATCTGGACAGACAGTCCCTCCCAACCAGACAAAGAAAAGAGAAAATAGATCCATCAATCTCCCCGTAATACTGAAAACCTAATGAGAAAACACTGGGTGGACATGGAGCTGGACTCTAACAGTTGTCGTCCTGTGGTGAAAATGCTCCGAATTCATCACCAGATGAATCTACTCGCCGAGAATCCCTGCAGCACGAGCCAAGTCGAGGCCGGGCTGCTTTTGTCAATAAATGTTTAAGGCTACACTGTGAGGTTTTAGAGAAAGCTAATTTAAACCTATTCAAAGTCCAGACGAGGGTGATTAATCTTAGCACTGAGCTACTGAAGAGAAACAGCATCCAGAGAGTACATGAAGCTATAAACCGAGCTGTTTGGCAGCATCCTTCCCAAATATCCGTGTTTAGTTTTGTAACGAGACGTGCACCTTGTCTGCACCTCTGAGAAACATTTTGATTTGGTTTCTGAGGATTGGAGATTCACCTTGGCAGTTTATTGCTATATTTTTTATTTTTTTTATTTATGACCATCTGAAAATGTGGAGCTTTGCTTTATGGTGCATTTTAGGATCCGAGCAGCCATTTCAGGGCCCTGATTGATAATAGACGGTAGTAATATCAAAGTCCTGTCAGCTGGAGCGCAATGTTAACGCTGTGTTTGTTTGAATTATTAGCTATTAGTCGGTCTTTCACTCTTTAACATTGGTTTTAAACCTTTATGGATCCAGAGAAAGTCAACTTGAACCTACATCCTGATATAAAAGGCAGTCGTCTGTTGGTATGGTTTTTGGACGTCTTTAAATGGACACACAAATATTTTCACGACTATTTTCATTATCAAATACTCTGCTGTTTATTTTCTCAATTAATGGATTAGTTCTCTTAGTTATTATTATATATCAGAAAATCGGTAGAAAATGGTGAAAAATAGTCCAGTCCATAATCCAATAATATTGAGTTTCATAGAGGACCAATGAAACCAGAAAATATCCACAGATATTGATTGAGAAGCTGAAATAAATCGTTGCAGTTCTAATCACAGCACTTTTTTATATGCTTATTATTATATTAAATTCAACCTATAATTGAACTGTTGACATGCAAAGTAAAACCTGCTCTGTGACGACTTGGTGACTTGTGTTTTTCATTTTGTGATTTTGTTGTAAAGTTTCAGCTCTGACGTCTCCCCGCAGGATGTTGAAATATTAAGCGGGCCATATTGAAAGATGGAGCCGGTCTCTGAAGAGCAGGAGGGAGGAGACACACCAATAAAGAGAGTGGAGGTAATAGAGATGAGGGTTCAAAGGGCAGCTTGGCCCTCGCAGGAGAATAAAAACGAGGTTGAGATAAATCACCGCTGGCTGGAGGTCTGACACCGGCCGTCCCCTCCAGACGGCCGCAGCGCCTCCAACAAACTCCTCATCTTCAGAGCAACGCGCACAACGTTCGTTCAAACAACCTTGAAAACACAAAAGAGCTCGAAATCGTCTGCTGTGTTTAAGGTAAAGAGGGATTTTTTAGCTGCACCTCTTCCAGAGAAAAGCTCCCGATCAGTATGTAGGCTGATCTGCCAGCAGCACATATATGTCATATATGTAACATGTCAGTGGAGAATTTATCCACATGATCTTACCATGTGCTTTGTGAATTATCCTTTCTACAGAGAAGGGACACATCATTTAAACATCATGTGTGAAACTTTGTCTGTGAGAAGAGCTGTTTAAAGGGTTAATCTAAGGTTTAACGTTAACCTATAAATCACAGGTATATTATATACAGATATGAACTAATATGTCTTAAACTGTAATTTAAAACAATACTCTGACTCACCATGTTTGTTCACACGAAGTCCCCAAATATGAACCCATTATTCTCAATAAATACGCAGCACACAACACTATGGCTACACAGAACATTGATAACACTGATAACATTCAACGCTGATAACATCGATATTGCCAACCCCCAAAGTGCCAATTCCTGCAAATTTATGAATGTAGCTGGTTATTTTTAGACATTTTGACTTGCTGGTGGGGATGAAAAAGAAAAGAATCGAAGTCTTTAAGACAAAATTTCATGGAAATTCATGCAATAGCTTCTGAGATATGACCAACCAGGTGACAGAGCACGCTAGTGTAGTTAAAAATATAAAGCTTCAAATCAGGAAATATGCAACAATCCAACAAATTCAACGACAACAACATATGTGGTTGGTTAACGAGCGTCTTCGGATCTGATGGCCGTGTCAGCAGGATTTGAGTTGACGACACTGTGGTGAAGGTTTGGGGAGGTTTATCGAAAGACTGTTGTTCGGGTTTAAATTACAACTTCTTTAAAGGATAAATTCAGTAAGTAAGTTCAGTCGTGACTTGAATGTAAACAGATGATTTTTGGGGGTATTAACGACTGATTCCTGAGTTGTTTGAGGAGTTTTAAAATATGTCTTGAATAAATGTGTGTCTCTATCTGCCTCATGGAGTGAACCGCATGAGAAAATTAAGAAGGGACGATCGATTACTGCCTGAGAGAGTGATTGACAAACGGCGGGGATATGAAGTCGATGTTATTAAAACTATCACACAGAGAATTATGAACTCCAGCACCTCTACCTCCACCTTCATACTGCCTCTGTGTTGTCTATTCAGCAATGTGAAAGAGCGACTGACAGTTCCTGGCTGACATGCTGCTTTCAACCTTTTGATATATATGTGTGTGTGTGTGTGTGTGTGTGTGTGTGTGTAGGGGCAGAGAGATGTGAGCGTTAATTTTAATCTCCACCATTATCTCCAAGGGCATTTAAATGTCCAGGTTCAGGAACATCAGATAACCGTAACCATTAACTCTGCTGATCAATAGTTCTCTAGCGTCGGTGCCAACTGGCCTCCTCGCTGCAGGTTACCGAGGTGAAAACGTGCCACCAGCCTCCTGTCTGTAAGTCAGGATGTTTACAGTAGAGAGAAAAAAGACGTTTAAATACTCAAACTCCAGCCTGATGTCAAAGGAACATAATGAACTCATTTCTCAGGCTGCCTGTCGACTGAATCAAAGCTGTTATTTTATAATATTTGATTGAATTGAAGATGCCTCCACAAACTCTCGTATTTTGTTATCGGCATCCTGGAACAAACAGATTCTCCTCCAGCTAATTTAACAGTGTTCATTAAAAAAGTACAATGTGTATCTTCCATGAAATTACAGGTAAAAGGAAAAAAAATGCTGCATTGTCACAAATAATGTGTGGCATCATGATGTCAGTGTGTAATATGTTGGTCGAGGCTCGTAGCGATGAACCTACTCAGCGACTCTGCAGCGACTCATTTATTACCTGCTCAGCAGCAAACGGCTAACAGTTAGCTGTAGACTAGCTGGTGAACAACTGGAGCTGGTAGCGACCAAATCAGAGCTGAAAGAAAACAACAAATGTCTCCTAGATGTACATTAAGTTAACCGTTTGCCAACACATTAGCTGTACCAACTTTGTGACCCGGAGTTATGAAGGTGTTTTTTTGTTTTTTAACCCTCTCGTGGTTTGAGTAAAAGCATGTTGTTACTGCTCAGAATCAATAAGCAAGAACTTTTATTCTGACATCCAATAAAATAGGTTGAAGCTTTTTTCCTCAACTGGGAAATCTCTGAGCTGTGGTTACGAACACACCAAACCCGAGCAAAAAGAAGCAAGTTCACATCCCAACACTGTTGGTGATCAGACTGGGATCCAAAGCAGACGATCAGGCTGAGACGCAGATTCACCAGAAAGTATATTAAGCTCTTCTGGAAAGCATTGAACATCCCAGACAGATGAGATGTGACGCGGGAGGCCGATCACAGGTTCGATTTATTTTTCTCTCTGTTCTGTAGGAGAGTAGGAGATTTATTTTGCGTCCAGGGAGACCTCACCTCTTTTTCCTCAAAAGAGAAGACAGACATGAAGCACGTTTCCTTTCATGTCCTGTCACAAGTTAGGAAACAGTTTTCATCAGACAGCGCACGGCTGCACTTGTTCCTCTTCTACTAGAGGTGACAGCTTATTTATTCAGAGAGGCTCTTTACGGGCCGGCCTCTGAGCGCTACATGGCAGAGCTGTGAATTCATAAATGGCAAGTAGGCTCTAACTGTCAACCCCGGAGCCCAAAGGGGAGTCGAGCAGTTAGCCCATTGTTCGGTTGGTCCACTCTGTCCTGAAAAACAAGAGCAGAGCATGTAGGCGGTAAAGATGGAGTCAGTTTGCTCTGAATCGGAGGAAGCCTCCTGGGAGCTTCATTAGGAGATCTGCAGTCTAGTTTAAGACCTTGTTTAAAGCAATCATAGAAGCACAGCGCAGAGGCGGTTCCTGGTCCCAGTGGGAAATTAGATGTGTTTTTAGCTGCCGCTGTGGTCTCCACATACATTCATCTGCAGGCGAATGAAAGTTAAAAATGTCCTGTGCTGAGCCCAGAAAAAGCAACAAAACATTGATCAGACACTAACAGTATGCAGGATGACTGTTAAAACAGCATACCTCGACTCATTTTATAATCTACTAATTTACTTTGATAAATGACTTTATCATGTTCACATAGATTTACCTTTTACCAACATGTGTGCATAAACAACTGCTGTGATTCCAGCGTCACTGTTTGCTAATTTGTGTACAGAGATCGAAAGTGAAACCAGAACTTCCTGATTCTGTTCCAGAAGAAAGAAAACCTCGTTTAAAATCCCACCGGCGTGTGTAAATACGCTAATAACTAAAACTCCAGCCAGTATGAGGCTTGCTTCACATGTTTATTAAAGCCTTTGAAAAAACGATGGTTAGTCAATATTTAAGTTTTTAGCGTCCTTTATTGAAACTGATTTCCTATAAAGCCCTAAACATCCGCCCAGTTGCGTCTTTCAAATGACTTTCTGTGCAGTCATGAGGAGTCTGGATTCACTTTATATTCTTAAAGCGTCTTCAGACTAAATGCAACGTTTGTTTAAACACTTAAAGCTCAGAGTCAAATGTTGAGTAGGATGAAGAAAAGTGAAGCGAGATGTGTTGCAGCACAGCTAATGTGTACAAGGATTAGTTTGGGTCAAACTTCAACAATCAGACACAAACTGTTAACGGACCATCTGACAGAAAACCGAATCTTCCAGAAATCTCTGAGGAACTCTTTTTATGTTGTATCCTGGATTTCACAGACTGTCGTCCTGCGGAGAGCTGATGGCGTCTGATGTCCTGATCAAAGGCTTTAGTGCCGATTCTGACCTCATGAGGGATAAAAGCATGTCAGGATTCGTCACTGCGGAGCCCACGCCTCCTGTTTGAACATCAGCGTCTAATCTCCTCTGGAGGCTCTGAACTCTGACGAACACTGCTAAAACTCGTTTTCCATCTGAACCAAATTATTCTGGGTTTTAAAATGAAATTTCTTACATTTGCATGTTTTGTTGGCTCTGTGTGAGCTGCAGGTGGTGACAGTTTGGTGTGAAAACTGCCAACTGGGCTGATTTGAATATCAGCGATTACCACTGTGGAAAAAACAAAAAACAACCCAACAAACAAACAACAAAGATAAAGATGAAGTCAAGTTTGAACTAACATCTCCGGAAAACCACAACCGCTGCCGACCTCCAATACAGAGGTCACATGACCAGCAGGAGCCACAATCGGTTTAATTGGAAAGTGGGTTAAAGTTCATTGATCTGCAGCGACTAGTTGAGTAATTATTTTCTACTACGTCTACATTTAGATATACAGTATTTCCACATAAATACAATGAAAGCTGAAATCTTTGACACAACTGTTTACAGCAGATAACACAAGAGGCTCATGTAAATAATGTAAACATGAAGAATGCACACCGTCTTGTTTACTGCTGGAATATGTATTAGTTTTGGTTTATATACCTGATGAAAGCTGGATAGATTGAAATGCTATAACCTGAATATTGATGAATATTCCAGCAGTGAGCCGGAGTTTCTCTCATTTTTATTACAGTTGTGCTTTTCTCCAACATTCAACTGAGCAGAGACTTTTTTCCAGTTTTTAGAGGAAAATGAATATGACCCTGCAGGTAAACCACATAATGTCATTTGTTCCTTCTGTCTGGAACCGATTCGTGTCAATAACGGCACTTTGCTTCAGACATAAATGAATCGGGTCACTGTTGATGTGTGGAAAGAAACTAAGTACATTTATTCTAGTACTGTACTTATGTAAAAATGTGAGGTACTTGTAATTTACTTGAGAATTTCCATTTGATTCTACATGTATCTGACAGCTTTAGTTACTGTTCAGATGCAGATTTGATTCAATGGATAATATAAGAAGCTTTTAAAATCCAACACATTGTTAAAGATGAAACCAGTGGTTTCAACCTTTTAGTCTGTTGACGTCTTACTAAAAGCAGTGTGTAGTCGGGTCACATTTCAGATGTCTATGAGTTGTTAACAGCTCCACCAAATAGTGATTTTTACCTCTAAACTTCTCACATGGTTTCATTTCAATAAATGTTCAAATGATCCAATATTTCAGCAAAAATCAAAGATTAGAGAAAAAGTCCAAAAGCTGAAAACAGATTTGTGTATCAGAACTTTGTTTCTTCTTCTTTCCTCTCCCATTAATCATCTCACGACCCCTCAGATTTATCTGGTGACCCTTTGGAGGGCCCCGACCCCTAGGTTGGGAACCACTGGACTAAACTAGCTAACTGTATATAAAGTGGTTGAAACTAGCTCCACCTCCAGCAGCTACAACAGTAACATGCTGCTCTAACACTGATGCTTCAGTATTAATAATATAATGATGTCATATTGTATATATATATATGTAAAGTTACTGATATCGTGATATTTAAGTCGATACTAACTGGTGGAGGATGTACTGTATTCACTTCTTTACTTCACTCCACCTAAAATAACTTCAGTTGGATGTTTGAGCTTCACTGTGCAGAACGATGTTTGACACCAGAAGGCTGTTTTCACAGTTTCTGCTGAAGTTTCTCTGCGCTCAGTAAAAAAATGATTTAAGGTGTGTTCAACAGAGCAACTAGCGAACAAACACTGAGGATGGACGTCACAGTGAAGCAGGAGACATCTCGTTAAACCAACAGTTAAACTTCAGAAATTTACATAATTATAGATTCTGAAAGTTTTAATGAGGGAAAAGAGCAGTGTGTGTGTGTGTGTGGAAAAACCAAATCAGACACACATCATTGTTCCAAGCAGAGTATTGTGTCTGGAAGGGATCTTTATATAAAAAGCAGGAAGACTGCAGTTAAACAGAAACGTCCTGCATTAAACAGTCAAAGTACATGATGAGCATTATGAGCATTATGAGCATTATGAGCTAAAGGTACATAAAGTAAAAGCATAATTCTGAAAAATGGTCTCTAATCTGAGCTGGATTTTAAGAAGCACTCAGCAAGAAACTGAGTTCATTTTAGGATAAAACACTTGATGAATGAGCAGGAGGAGAAAGAGAAGGGAGGAGAGAAAGAGGAGGAGGAGAAAGAGAAGGGAGGAGAGAAAGAGGAGGAGGAGAAAGAGAAGGGAGGAGAGAAAGAGAAGGGAGGAGAGAAAGAGAAGGGAGGAGAAAAAGAGGAGGAGGAGGAGGAGAAGGGAGGAGAGAAAGAGGAGGAGGAGGAGGAGAAGGGAGGAGAGAAAGAGGAGGAGGAGGAGGAGAAGGGAGGAGAGAAAGAGGAGGAGGAGGAGGAGAAGGGAGGAGAGAAAGAGGAGGAGGAGGAGGAGAAGGGAGGAGAGAAAGAGGAGGAGGAGGAGAAGGGAGGAGAGAAAGAGGAGGAGGAGAACAGATGGTAAAGAAGAGGAGGAAGAGGAGATTAGATGGAGGAGAGAAAGAGGAGGAGGAGAAAGAGAAGGGAGGAGAGAAAGAGGAGGAGGAGAACAGATGGTAAAGAAGAGGAGGAAGAGGATGTCCTGGCAGAATCAGAACCAGTCCGATTCTTCGCCTCTCTCCACTGATGATTTCTCTCTGGGTTTAATTACAGTCAGCGCGGTAACGCGGTAACACACACACACACACACACACACACACACACACACACACACACACACACACACACACACACACACACACTGCAGCTTCTCTCCAGTCTTTTCTATCAACACAGATGCGTTTAAATAACTCTTCCTGGCAGAAAATTACAGACTTGGTGTCTTTCTCACTTTTTACCACTTTTGGATGAATTCGTACAAACTGGCACCATCGTGGTGACATCAGCTCCAAACCAAGCAGAGAAGCTAAATGATGCCAAAACAATATTTCACTCAGAGCATGACAACGTGGAGTTTAACTGCAGAAAAATACACAAACAATGTATAAAAAAAGAGTCAGAAGTACAGACTGTAAATGAAACGCATCAGAGAGAATAAAACATCGCTGCATCTCCGGGTTTTTTATGTTTTCACACAAGTTGAAAGGATTTTCTCTTTAAATTTTAACACACTATCATCACATTCAAATCACTGATACTTTTAATTTGCATTAACAGATTTTTTTTGTCCAGCAGAAAAAGCTTTTAAGTTACTAGTAGTTACGGAGCAATATTATCATTAATCCGTTTCTGTTCTCCACCAACTCCTGAGGGAAATATCTGGCTGGCTGCTAAATGCTGCACTATATTCACCAGCTCGTCTGCAGCTAACTGCTAAATCTAAAATCTGGTGGAAAACAATAACTAATATATTAAACTCATCTTGCAATGAGAAAAAAAACACTTAAAGATGAATAACTTAAAAATGCACAGAGTACAGAGATGTTGGCAGCACAATAGAAGCAGCCTTGGACACCACCGTTGCCGTGGCAACTGCTTGCAATGCGAGAGCCTTCACACCGAAACATACACAAACAGCCTCACCTCTACACACACACACACACACACACACACACACACACTGCACTTAAACAACATGCACTGACAACCACACAGGTTCCTTCACAAAATCACCAAGTACAAGAACAGAACCAGCAACAAGCTGCATGTATACCATCTGTACCTTATATAAAGTACTATATGTGCATGTTTATTAATGGAAATGACTCACTTCACACCACAAAGTGACATCAGGAGCGAGAAAACGGCTTGAACCAGACCTGACTGTCTGTCTGTCCTGAGCTCAACGGATCTGCTGAAACTTGGGCGGATGATACTTTGACCAGATTTAACTTTGACATTATAATAGTATAAAAAATAACAGAAAATCACAAAAAAAATGTCCCCCTTTAAAATCCATCGGTGTTATTATGGGAATATAAAGCTTTAGGAAGCGGTTTCAGTGCTCCAAAGTCGTTAGATTTATATTCAAAGTGTTTTAATTACAAAATAATAATTAGACTGTGTAATGTGTTGTGGCTGGTGGTGATGAACCCCCAGACTATTATCATCTTGAATTATGTTTGACTGAAAAGGTGCTGCAGTGAGTTCAGGAGAGTCGGTGATGGATGAAGACTGTCCGGTCCGGAGCACGATGCACTCCTGCATTAAAATAATCTGCAGGTTAATGGAGAGGGAGCTCTGCCCCGGAGAGACGCCGCCGTGGATTTCTGTCCAATTTGGAGCTGACTAATTGCCTCCTTAGACACCAAGCATCATTAACCGTTTCCAGTACTTGCAAACACTAATAAGAGCCAATGTGACAGGGCCATTACAGCTTAGATTTATATCCAACAATTAGAAGATGTGTGATATGGGTTGAGAGGAAATAAAAACAGTCCTGCACAACTGGGCTGGATGCTGCGCTGTTGCCATGACAGCAGAAGATAAATGGTAGACATTATTAATGCTCTATAAAGCCTAAAACCACAATAAATATGATGATGAATAACAGGCCTTAAACGAGTGAGGAATCTTAATGAGCGTTATTATAGCGGAGAAAACGGCCTCCTCACACCCGTACAGCTCCGACAAAGCTGAGCCGCTCCGTTAATCCAGGAATTGTAATGAAGATTGAAATTTTAAGTCGGATTTGTGTTTGATGGGGTAATTACAGGTCAGGTCATCATCAGGCTTTAAATCGATCACAGCAGCTGTTCCCGTCACAGCCGCCACAGTTTGACTCTCTAACAAATATTCAGGCTTTAGTGAGAAAAAAAAAAAGTGCCTTTTTGTTGGATTATACAGTTTAACACATTTCAGCAGTAGCAAGATAAACCTTGGTGGGAAGAGTGAAAGAGCAGCAGTTGCACCGCCATCATTTCCACCACCGCTGAGGTGCTCGTGAACTGCTCAGCGGCCAACAGGGAGGTGTGCAGCAGGTATGAATGTGTTTGTGTGTGTGTGTGTGTGGTGGAGGATGTCCTGGAGAAAGAAAACACTGCTCCACTCAGGCACCAGAAACATGTCGATATAAGGCAAATCTTATGTTTGGAGCCAAACCAACAATGATACATCTTCTTTCTCTGTTGTTGTCCAGAAACTATTAAAAACATGTCACCCGGCTGCACTTGGGTCACATGATCCTTCACCCCGACAACAACAAGTTAGCACAAAATCAAGAGGTGACAGTGAAGCTGTAAACAGAACAGTGTTTCTGCACATGCTCAGTTGCGTCCACCTTACACAGAACTACTATGCAGAGACTGAAAATGTTTTTGCTGTCTTGAGTCTTTGGAGGCGTTTCTAAACAGACTAAAGTATCCTCGTTTTTGGACAATAATGGAGGTCTACAGCACAGAGGAATAAGATGCATCAGGCTTTGGACACACACACAATACTTAAGATGATGGTTAGTAGGATGGGTTCACTGTTGGTTTGGTTCTGCTCATGAGGTTTGTTAATAATAAGAAAAGATGCTTTTATAATGCACTTGAATTAAAAGGCAGAAATTAGAAAGCAACGTCTTTGCTTTAAACAAGTTCAGATATGTGCAGAGTGATTTTTATCAGTCAAGAAATCAGAGTGAAACTCCGTCTGCAGCTCAGTGACACCAGATACTTTCAGTGAGGAAAGAAAACGTCGAGCTCTGTGTCGGCCAAAGCTGTTTCTGCACCACTATTCTTAGCAAACTCTCTCAGAGACACATCAGACATTTCAGGAAAGACGCGCTTACAGAACCAGCGCCAAACTGACAACCAGCTGATCGTCAGACTATTTTTAGAAGACCTCTGATTCACATCCTGCTTTAGCACCAAAACGAAGTTGAAGCCATATGATGTGACAGGACGACTTGGCTGAATCTCATCCACAGATCCATGAATTCTTGGATCCTTTTTTATGGAAATACATCCACTGAAATGATTCCAAGTCACATGTGAAACCATCCACGCTCGGATCTGCCACGGCGTTTCTTTCATCCCAACTTCTGAGGCAAACACTCATTAACACGTATGGGATGGCATGTTAATTTATGGAAAAAAAAGCATCTATCTATGGAAGTCCTCTTTCAATGACTGATCATCCTCAGGGGAGAAGCGGCTTCGCAGCGAGGAGAGACTCACACCAACACCAAAGTCACATGTGATGTTTAATGCAAAAAGGCCACGATTTCAATGGTGACGTCCAACACTTTCAATCTCTTCCCATCAGTTGGCAATGTGAAAAACCAGCAGGTCACCCAGATTCTGAGCAGCATAAGAGATCTGGACAGTTTTAAAAGGGAATAGAGTTTGATTATCACACATGCCCGATCCCAGGCTTCATTAGCATACAAACTACTTCCACGATGAAGCAAAAAAGCAAACAAAAACGGTTGATGAAAGAAAAACTCTCCTCGTCTCTGGCAGGATTTACAGTGAGTACACCTGACTTCAGGGAGAAGGTAAACAGGGGAAAAGAAGACGGGGATTAAGGTAGGGTTGGAAATAAAAGTTCACAGTGCTCCAAAGTCAACATTTAGCGCTGTAACATCAATCTGCAGCTGCTTTGCTCTCTTAGGACAAAAGCTCAGCCAACCTGAGAGCAAAGGTAAAGCAATAAGAAACACGGAGGGCCGAACACTGAGCTGCCCAGGGGACACACTGTCAGTGTTTGGATGGAAATGATGAACCGACTAGAAGAGCTAAAGAGGTTTAAAAAGGTACAAAAAACTCCTGTTGTTCCTTTTTCTAAACGATACTGAGTTTTAATGCACACTTCAAATCATTAGTCATTAATTGTCTCGTGTTAATTAGAAAATGTTTGGTGAACATTGTAAACATCATATGAGCGGATCATTAGCGTGTTTGACTGCAGGGCTGCAGAGTATTTATGAAGCAGAGTCCCGGATAGCTGCAACGTTTCTGATGAAGCTGAGGAACTGCATTCATCAAGCTGCGTGTACTCACATCACTGCATCGACTTCATATGTGATCACACACAGTCCTGTTAAAATGTCTCATCTGCTTCGTTTAGTTCACTAAAGAACAATAACAACTTGCTCTAAATAATGCTGGATGGTTTTTTTTACATTTGCTTTAATCAGCTGATGGACAAAAACATGCATCACATTTGACTTTTTTTTGTAAATATTTCTCGGCAGCTGAACGGAAACAACAAAACCGATGCGTGAACGTGTGCGCTTACGTCGAGAGTCGAGATAATTTACCGGCAGGGCAGTCGAGGTGTCTGGGCGGTCCAGTTTACTGCCCCACGGGGGAACATTATTCTGAACTGTTGTCCTGTGGATGTAAAGTAGAGAGGAGGCGATTCATCTGAACCCTGCAGGAAACGACTCAGTCCAGATGCCTGAACAGCAGGACTAACTTCAGCAGCCCTATACAGCTTAGTACAGCGCTCAGAGAGTGTGTGTGTGTGTGTGTAGTCATAGTTTGAGGAAGAGCTGCAGAACGCTGCTGACTCACACACACACGTTTCCACCTAGATGTGTCACAAATTTAAAGCTAATTTTCTTTAAAGTTGGCAAAAGACAACACAAACCAGCATCATGATGACATAATGAAAAGAGCAACAGTAACTGGTCTGTTTCATTACTGCTTCACACCTCAGAAGGCATTTATGGTATTTAAATGAATGGATTTGTTCTATATGCAGATAAACACACACACACATACAAACACACAGTGTGTGTAGGTTTTCCTGCTGCATTTTTTATCCTTTATTTTTGTCTTCCTGCTGGAGTGGAGGTACTGTAGGGAACAATAAGTGGCATCAGGATGCTGATTTGTTGCTGAGTAACTATAGAAGAAGAGGGTCAAGTCTTCAGCTCAAACAAACCTTTCAGCCTCAGCTAAGACTTTTTTTATTTTATGTCTGGTGTTTCCATCCAGCTTCTTTTTTCCACTTTATATAAGTATAAAATAAGTTTAGATAAGTAAAAAGTCTCTGAAATGTACAGAGTAGCATAAAATGAAAGTACTAAAGTAAAGTACAAATACCTTGTAAAGTTTGGTTTTTATCTGAGACATGATGAATAAATGGAAATGTTGAGCTTCTGATATCTCAGGCATCAAAATAAGACTAATTTGATGCCAAGAAAAACAACGAAAGTGTTCAGTTTGACTGGAGTGATGAATACGGGCCGAACATCCCTTCCTCTGTTTAAAACGTCATCGATCATCCAGAGAAAACAAATGAAGAAATTTCACTCGGCTGTCTTTTCTTTCCTGTTGACATTTCAGTGCCAGATTTTTATCGGGACGTTTCATACAGCAGAGGTGAGATTTATGTGTATGAATCCTAAAGTATTCAGTTTTTCTCACCATCGTATTATTATCGTCAAACAGCATTTAGGACAATAAATTCTGAAGCTCTTCTGAGGAAAAACATCAAACAGCATTACACCGTTTATGGAGGAACTGTGAGAAGATGGAAGAGACTCCACATCGCTGCCATGACGACGTTTCCACAGATGTCCAACCCCGCCACAAGAGGACAAAAACCTAGGTCGCTGTACAATCACTTAACGTTGTATCGGGCTGCAAGTCAGAATATCTGGTTAGTATTTCTACTGTCACACATGTAGTGACGCGGCCACACCTCTGCAGAACCTGCAGGTCGTACCGCTTCAGTCAACTGTTTTTAGACTACAACGTCCTCCTTAGAAGAAAGAAACTTGTCAGATTACAGTGTATATATGCGCCATCTGAACTGCACCACTGCTCCAGGCCACATCTACTACGACCACTAGATGGCGTCTGTCACCGACATTACAACTAATTGTGTCATTTTTCTTGGGAAGTTAATAAAAATCACATCGCATAACAGTTGACGAATGTTTAGTGAATCAGAAACCCGTCATTGCAGAATAGACAATTTAAAAAGAATAATCTGCATCACTTCCGCCGCTCCCGTGCATTAATAACCCAACATGGCTAATGGGATATTTTATCAGCACACGAGCTCTGATTCATGGCTTTTAATGAGGGAGAGATCCTGGCAGTAAATCGACAGATAATTGTGTAATGGGACATGATTAGCAAGTAATGCACTGTCACCGTCATCCTGCTGCCCTTCTTTCACAGCTGGGACATCATGAGGCAGATTAAGAAGATTTAAAATAAAATAACAAGAAAAATAGCCTCTCCAGGCTACAGTGAGCCGGACAGAAGAAGGGCTAAAGGTCAAACAGTAGGACCGAGGAGTGGGAATTATATTTCAGATCAACACAAATATGCTAATCTGAGCAGCTTTCAGACTATAACATGATTTGGCTGCAGCCCATCTCTGCATTATGTGCATTGATACATATCTGTGGATGTTTTCAGGTAGGTACATGGGAAATGACCCTGCGTAGAGGTGGGTATATGCACCGCTGCACCACCTGGATACAGCCACAAGCCAACCGGAGCCCAAACATCCCCCGATGATCTCCCTCAAAGACTCAAAGCACAAATCATTTTTGATCAACTAAGTATTCTGTATATTATTATATATCCCACAATATACTTGTATGTATTGATACAATGACTAGCCGCACCCAATGTATACATCAATAGAAAAGCCATTACAGCTTCTCAAAGGCTCACCCACTTATATACAGTAAGCCCCTCCTCTGCTAACGTGTGATTGGATGCACCACCAGTAAGACATGTTGGTCTGCCCTTTAAACAGATGAAAAAGGGAGCATGGTGGGAAATAGAGGGAAGGATGGTTTATCTGAACAGTAATCAAGTTCCCTGACATTTACCGACAGACAGGTAACTGGCAGGAGGACATTGTTCCAGTCTTGTGAACTTTATTTGTTTCCACACATCCCATTGGCCGATCTCATCACCTGCCCCGCTGCCAGCATGTGTAGCCCTTCTGGGAAACATCAACATCAAAACAGTGTTTATCTGACTCATCTGCTGCCACAAATAATGACTTCAAATGCTAAGTGCCAAGCATCAAATGTGGCGTGTGCCTACCATGGCAGCGTAGTTATACTTCCCCATCGACTAATTAGCCTGCCAATTACAGTAGGTGGCCTGATTTCATACAGACATTTAATGATGGTTCCCCATTAAAAAAAGAGACACAGCCGAAAGCTTTTAACATTGAAGAGTGGATTTCCTGGAGAAGGATACATTAAAAACAGATGGCATTTCAATCTGTGATGTTACATCACTTGCATCAGGCTGAAAGGAGTAAATAAAAAGGAGCTTGCCATTTCCTCCTGTCCTGTTCCTGTTCCTGTTCACTGAGGCGAAACGCCGGCTGATCAAACACATCCAGGCTTTTAACACGTCCAACCACTAAACTTCGTGACCAAACACTGTGACTCTCAATCTAAAAGCCTTCTAATAACAATCAGTGTAGCTGCTTCCAATTGAGACAGAGCCAGACAGACAACAACAGTTCAGGAGCATCACTACGATCTCACAGTGACCAACATTCACTGGAACTGCAGAGACACTCGTGTGAAAGTGTCGTGCACTTATGCATCACTTTGTAATGTCTTCCAGTAACGTGCTTACTTTTTACTAACTAGTTTAAGGGATAACAATTTGAAATTCAGTAATTACATTACAGTTATTGAACAGTTACAGAACTTAATACAGTTACAGTTATTACAGCCTTGCCCTTTAACGGGGATATAACATGCTTTTTTTTAAATTTCCTGTTATTTATATACTGTGATGATGTCAGAGGTTCCAAATCTCGATGTCAACGTATGTAAAAATGCTCCCTGCAAGACACAAAGATTTGGATTTCAATTCAGACATATATGATGTATTTGAAAAGTTTCAATTTTTGGTAAAGAAGGAGAAAAAGAATTGAAAACCTCCTACAATAGGAAGCTTCCTGAAGCTGACCAATCAGAACAGAGCGGGCTCATCAGGAGGCGGGTCTTAAAGAGACAGGAGCTAAAATGTTTCAGGCAGAGGCTGAACTGAGGGGCTGCAGAAAGGACCAGGATAAGATCAATGAGGAGGTTTTAACTGGAAACCATGCAGAGATATTCCAGTAGAGACAGAATAGAAATACAGAGCTGGACATGTAGTATATAAATATAGATATAGAGCTGGACATGTAGTATATAAATATAGATATAGAGTTGGACATGTAGTATATAAATATAAATACAGAACTGGACATGTAGTATATAAATATAGATATAGAGCTGGACATGTAGTATATAAATATAGATATAGAGCTGGACATGTACAGGATACGTGTCCTTTAAGAAGAGGAAATCGATTGATTCTAACACTATTAAAATCCACTAGAAAACGTACACACCGTTTTCAAATATACACAGTATGTTAGACTGTCAGCTGTCGAGTGAGGAGCACCTTTGTTTTGCATGTTTTTTGCATGTATCCCCATTACTGAAACAGCAAACGGGACGTAATGAGCTGGACACACACACAAACCCACAGACACACACACACACACCTCCCACACAGAGCAAACAAGGCCATGGCATAAAACCGCAGATATATAGTCCTATTCACTGGAGAAATGAGAGATGGAAAGAGAGGGGAAAACAGAGTCACACAGTGTGTGTGTGTGTGTGTGTGTGTGTGTGTGTGTGTGTGTGTAGGGGATGAATTAAAGCGTCTGGCTGCTCTGTTTGTCCTCTACGTGGCCCCATCCTTCATCAGCGGAGCAAAGCCCGGACACTGAGGATTGTAGATATTTTACAAGATAAATCACTCCGATACAGAAAACTGACCTGCCTCTTGGTCTGTAAAAGCAGGCACTTACAGTGGCTTGTTACCATGACAACCGGTCCGTTAGCAACTCAAACCTAACACTTATTCCACATAGCCTACTCTTTGGTGTCACTGCCGCAATACATAAAGACAAGGATGGTGATATATTGGCAACAAATCTCATGTACAGAGAACTGATCTACTAAGTTTTGTTTGTAATATATCTTTATTCCTCCGTACTGAAGATCACCAAAAACTACTGACGACACATCAGTGAGCCACTGCACTGGCTGACATGTTCCTTCATTATCGTGAACACACACACTGCAGTTTATTTTGGCTCAACCCTCCCCCATACACACCATCCTGCTGCCAGAAATCCACAAATACTCACTAGTGCACCAGATGTGGATTCATGCACTACTGACAATAATCCCCAACAAGTGCACCATTTTACCCACCTCATTAACACCTGAGTGGGGTAACGTATAACATATTAGGAACACTTTCTGCTTTTAAATCTCCTTTTTTTATGGACTCTGTGTTCAAAACAAATGACACGTAATTAAATCAAATTAAAAAGTGTCTACAACAAACAAACAAACAAACAAACAAAGAGAGGAAGATGTGTCTTTAGTAGGAATTGATAGACTACAGAAAAGTAGACTAATAACATCTGGTTCCTGCTCCACTAAACCCAACCAGGCCCCGACCCACCACTACCACCTCCTCCACCTCCACCTCCTCTCTGCTGGTTATTATCATAAACCTACAAACCATCCTTCTCCTCCATCACAGGCCGCTCTCATCTCTTTGGTCTTTGTCTTATTTAATTAAATCTGTGACAGGACACAGTGACAAAAAAGTAGAACTGCAATTTATAACAGTGACATATCTTCCTGACTGAGCCCTTGTTTCTAGCAGACTGAGCACTCAACATAATCAAAACTCTCTATGGGAGGGCAGCAGCAGTCTTAAAGATGGATGAGCCCACGTGACTGCAGACTTCAGCCGGCTGACAGACGAGAACTAGCTTCACCCACCTTTCCCCTTCTGTTTCCTCTAAAACTACAGAAACTGTTCAGATGTGTGTGCATGAGGACACATACGGACATATGTGTTCTTTATGTACTTTACCAAAGACCACTGTTGTTGTTACTGTACACTGTCATGCAGCTGTTACCATGTGTGAAGTTGCTTGTTGTAATTGGTTGATCTGGTTGTGATGCAGGTGAAAACAGGAGGAGGTGCGCTGAGAGCATTTTTATATCATTACGATGTCGGATATCAATGCTCAACGTGGACAAAGTTTCAAAAGTTGAGCTGCAACTACTGTTGTTTGTTTCATGGCTTGTTAGCATAGCCAGAAGATGACCAATCAGAACAGAGTGGGCTCGGTGGGAGGGGGGCTTAAAGAGACAGGAGCTAAAACAGCCTGTTTCAGACAGAAGCTGAAATAAATAAAGGGTCAGCTATAAAACAAATAGGAAGTTGTTTTTTTACTGTAAATCCTGTAATATTTCCCTGTTGTCCTGATCAATTTCTCCAATGTCCCAGTTTTTGAGATTAATAAAGTATCTATCTATCTATCTGAACATGCATCTTTTTGTTCTGTCATGTCTGCATGAAGCCATAAGAAACATTAACTGACTTAAAACCACTTTATCAGATACATGAAGCCAGCAACCCTCATTATTATTATGGGTTAAGTTTACAGCTGTAGCACATTGCTTGTGTTTCTCTGCTCATATTAAAGCCATTAATCTCGCTGTGATTCAGTTTTTAAAAGGCTCTGGGGAAACACTCGTCCTTCCATCCCAGAGTTTACTACTTCAATAAGATTACAAGGAAAATGGACACTTTAAAACTGAAAATACAACACATTTGTTGGAGGACACTTGTTGGTGTTGCCCACTTTCCCAACAAACAAAGCAGCCTTGACACAGATATGGTGAGAAAATGAGAAAAATAAAAAATAGAAGTAGAAAATCTGTATCACCAAAACACATGTGGTCCCAACATACAACAAAAGGCCAAAAAGTATACAGTAAACCATGCATCCTCTATCCTTTATATTGGTCTGTTGGTCTCAAGCCTTTTAGTTCCAATTAATGGACATATTAAACCAGTATCGATTATACTTCTATATAGGCAGCAGTTATTACAAACGTATCAACATCAATGTCAGACCTCATCAGCCTTTATCAGTGTTGCACCTCCTGAAACCAGAGGAACGGAGGCTGTTATAGCAGCAGATTCACGAACATGATACCAGTCGCATCTGCTTCTACTTCACTTCGTGACTTCCTGCATCTCCCAGAATGGAAAGATGTGAACTCAATGTTCTTGGTTCAGGGTGGAGAAATTTCAACCCCTGATCTGTCTTGGAGCTGCACTGCTTTCTGGTCTATTTCCTCCTCCTGTGGGTGTAGAAACTGGGCTCTCTATTTCGTCTTCTTCTCTTAAAGATTGCTCTCGCTCTTGATATTTGGTGTTTAATGTTTTAGATGACTGAAATAGCTCTAAACTCATATTTAGCTTCTAGATATGTCTATAAGTGATTTTTAGTACATACACAAAATACAAACTGATTTAAGATTTTATATTTGTGTGATGGAAGCACGGACAGAGACACACATCTGACTGAGGACATTTAAAAAGACATTACGCTGCCTACATCAGCCCTCTCTGGAGAAGCCTCCTCCTCCTGCTTATTGTATTGCGACTGTTACAGTGTCACTGGCTGTGACAGATGATTTTGTGCCCGGCTGCTAGCATCTCATTTCCACCAGTACAACAGAGCCCTCCACCATTTCTAACTGCTCGTTGATGTCTGAAGCATCCACAAAAACGGAGATTTCCAGCGGCTGAAGAAGCCTGAACAGAATTAGTCCTGACCTATTCCTAAAACGGGGGAATATGCTTTTTGTGATTATCATACATACATTATATGTTATGATGCCGAGTGTTAAATATGTAAAAATGCTTCCTGCGAGACAAAAGCTCTGCTCTGAACGCTTCGTTACTTCTGCAGATTATTCGTACATGCCCACAAACGACAGTCTGCTGGTAGCCTTTGTTATTCACGTTGTCCACGTTCATATTTGAGAAAGCTGTTGAGTGATTTTGCACCATAGACTGACGTGACTGAGACATCTGACCTCGTAAGACCCCACATGGTCACGTGCAGTACATAAACCTCCACCTCCCTCGCCACTAAATTACCACACAGACATTGTAGTTTGGGTTAAAATTGCGACTTCCTTAAGGTTAGAGAACAAACATGGTCAAGGTTTAAAAAACACTGTTGACTTGCAGTTGGAAACGCGACGTGAACAGCTGTGTTTTGTTTACCCATCCATCCATCCATCCATCCATCCATCCATCCATCCATCCATCCATAGCATCTCTGTACGTGGACTTTGTTGCTCTACAATAACATAGTATTCAGTAAATCACAACTATTCACTTGTTGGATGGACTTTGGACTTGTGAACTTCCCTGTCTAAATGTTTCTGTCCGTTATGGACTGAAACTGTTTCTAATCGTTCAGAAGAAGACTTTCAAAATTGCCGAGCAGAGCAGCCGAGGAGGCTCGCAAGAGGAAAAGAATCAGTCCAGACCCTAAACCGCAGAGAAAACAGAGCATAAACAAAGCTTTATGACTGCTAAACTGAAGCCCTGTGGGTGCCGATTGGTTGCAGAGCCCCGGTCAAAGACTACAAAAGAAAATAAAATTGAAATGGAACAGAAAATACAAAGAAAAAGGCTGTTCACAAAAAAAAAAATATTGTTGTTCAGTCAGTCAGGGAGTGAGGGGCAAGCAGCTAAATTATAGAGTAAAATTCTATCGAAGGAGGCAAAAAAATAAAGTCAGGCATTCAGTTTCCTGCAGAGAAGCCCCGACAGCAATCTACAGCTGCAGTTTCCACTATCAAGATTCAGAGACGTCCTGCTGTCCAGCTCAGATGAGCTCCCCGTCGGAGCAGAAATAAGAACGGCATAAATCAGGCGCTTGGGAACTCCAACATGCTTAAACATGAGCCCTCAGCTCAACGTAAAGCTCAGGAGGAGAACCAGGCGTCCGCTCAGCCGCAGCTCTATGAATAGCAATCCAAGGATCATCTATTATAGCACACACAAAAAAAAGAGAGTGGATCCGGATACTGTGCATCTTTTAATGGCGTCCTATCGCTGTTTTGCCTCTCTAGCGATTTCTGATTATGAGACGAGTGAGGTGATTACTGATGAGTTTGACAGATCTGTGCGAGTGTTAGCGAAGGCTGCTAAACAGACAGGACGCACCGAGCTCGTTCTCAGCCCACCTCCGCACACCCTGACAGTTGTGACATTGATGTAAAACCCACACAACACTCCAGTTAATGAGGCCAACATGGACACCTTGACTTAGGCGAGTGTAAAGTGTCACCGCGAGCGCGCTGACCGGACGTAAGAACACACACCACGCTGTCCCGCCACCTGATACTGTAGCTAGCAGGCTGCCACATAATGACCTGTCACTGAGCCACCCGCACAGCAGAGTAAAGACAAACAATAAAAACACACTAACGATTCAAATGACCCGTTCATGGAGGGAGAGGTTGGACGTTTTCCTGCTCACCTTGCGGAGGGAAAATCTTTTATTGCTGCAGTTTCCTGTCTGCATTTACATAACACCTGTTTAGAGATGATGATCCAAAATCGTTTTCTGTCTGTGCAATTTTCCTTCTCCAGGTAACTGATGTGAATGTGGAAACAGAAAGTTCTCCCAGCAGGGCTGAGGTGTGCCTGACATTTGGCAGAAACTTTACCCAGAGTCATCTGTTGTAGGTTCTGACAGCAGATAGTGTCTAAGAGCCTCTTTTCGCAGCTAATTGCAGTCATTACGTCCTCCAAACCGAGGCTGGATCAAGAGCTGGCAGGAGAGGGGAAGCAGCACTGCAGGTAAAACAACAGACGTAATTGGCGGCGTAACAACATCGGCTTAAATGCTGCTGAATTGTAAAGGCCGAGGTTGAGCCACCGAGCAGCTCTGATGTCAGACAGCCTGGAGCGACGCCACCAATCACCACCAGCCCCCCCACCATCGATCCCTGGCCTTCACAGGGACACCGTCCGACTTGAAGCTTGTGTTTTATGTTGGTACTTTCCATTGATTTGGAGAAAGTATCCAAAGATTTAATTACACGAGTAACACATAAACTGTTCTGTGCCAATGGCAGTTACAGGCTGGGAAAAATACAGCCATCCGCTGTTAAAGTAATGGCTGAGGCTGGATTTGTGAGACAGTTGTGGAGTTTATGGGTGAAATGATTTTCTAGGGTTTTTTTTGTCCTGGTCCATTAGCTCCATTAGCACCATCCACACAGCTCGCTGTAGACTAAAACAAGAACACCAAGCCGCTGAATTACAGCTGCAATTTGTGTGTTTAGAGAGTCGTCTTAATGCTGTGTTGTCTCGGTCTGATTTTACAAACATTAAAATGTGCACTTTTGATTTTTTGCTTATTCTAATATTTCTGAACGGGGTGTTATTTAGAGTCATCTAGTGCAAGATTATTTTCTACTGAAGAAGGCAAATTTATCTATTTAAAAAGTTATTTTTCAAGTAGTGCTAATAATGAGCGATGAGTAGAAAACATGGAACATTTATTTTGGCAGAACATTTCAAACATCGGTTGTGGTTTATTGAAGGATTAAAACCATTCAGATTGTCAGATTTTTGTCCAAGTTTTCTACATTTGACTTGCTATAATTAGCGCTGATTACTGCACTTGGAAACATGCCGTTTAGAGATAAAACAGCACAGGTGGGGACATCTACCTGTGCAATCAAGCATTTTGTGCTTCAGTACATAATATTTGATGATTGTTATAGCAAAATTCATTCAACAAAAAGTGAAAATGGAATTAAAAAAAAACACAATTTGCCAAACAAATCATCAATTTTAGTGTTTTAGTGTTTTTGCAGTTTATTTTGTGGGTTGTCGTCTACGTTCCAAAGCTCACCTACGGTCACGAGCTTTTGTTACGGTTTAATCTTCAGTCTTTATGGTCATGTCAGACATTTTCAATGCTATTGCAACGAATGAACGACCAAAGCCACCGCGGACCACAGCGATTTACGGTTCTGGTCTTGCATCTTGCATCTCTAATGTTAGGCTGTAATTAAATTAAGTCATCCTGAGCAGCAGTCACTCAGTATGACAAGAGCATCACAAAAGGCGAATACGTGAAGGAATTACTGCTCTGTCAGATTCAGGCTCAGGAGACAAAAAAAAAAGATCTGGAAAATTTGAGTGAGAGAGACATCAGACCAGAAGCTCTATTAGGTGACTCATTAAGCAAATGGAGCAAAAAAAAAAAAGAGAAAGAAAAGAAAGAGGAGGTGTTGATGGCTCTTGATCTCTAGAGGTGAGTAATCCACCGCTTCACCCGCCCTCTAAATTAAATGATCCAATGTGCATCCACTCAATCGTATTACACGACCATCGTAAATTCTACGTTTCTCATCTCGCGCTGCATCCGTTTAGACGGAGAGCCGAAACAGAAACTCCTCAAAAACAGATTCTGACCTCCACCTTCAAGACTGGAAATTCACATCCACACCTACAGGTGAGCCGGGAAGCCAACTTGCCAGTCATTTCCCCCCCAGGAGAAATCACACCAATTGCCATTTGGAGAATTAATTCAGTGACCTATGGTAATTTTAAGATTCATTTGCTCTGTGTTGGCTGTGCCTGAACTAAGAATGAGAGCTGCTCTCTCGTCTCTTCAGTCATGCAAAATTCATTTTGGATAATTATCTCCAAACCTCTAACTCCACCCGCCACCACCAACAACACATCCTCCAAAATAAAAGACAAAAAAAAAAAGAAAAGAGGAGCATCTAATGACTAAATCTCTTCATTTGGAACATGATAATTGAGATCAAACATCTAATCAGGAGCCAAATTGAGTTTTATTTTGCTGAGAGGTGCAGAGTTAAATCTGTCTACAGTAGCTGCAGCGCAGAGGCGAGCAAACTTTGGCCTTTTTCAAAAACGCCTGGAGCAATTTTTATCATCTGGCTGCAGTGAGTCATCTGTTCAAGGTCAACGCTGCATCGGACTGAATAAAAGTGTCAGCTAAAAGAAGTACTTCCCACACTTTTTTTGTTGTGAGCTCTTATTGATAATGAAATATAGTGGATGAAGGAGATGGTTAATACAGGGATCATCTTCAGTCCTTCCAACATCTTAAAATTATACTAATTGGCCTTGTGGGGGAACTTGAGTCAAAAGTCATCGTTTTCTAACATTGAAAGGCCATAACTTCCTCATCCCTGCTTCAACAACACATTCAGGATGAGGCCTTTGGGCACTTTCATTTAAATACTCACTGATATGATATCCTGAATGATAATTACAGATGAC
Organism: Pampus argenteus; assembly: GCA_036937835.1. Lineage (NCBI taxonomy): Eukaryota > Metazoa > Chordata > Actinopteri > Scombriformes > Stromateidae > Pampus > Pampus argenteus. The sequence continues at coordinate 1,793,946 of CM072869.1, forward strand.
ATTTTATAAGTACGGCGATATTATACATTTTTCTATATAGAGTTCAAGTTAGACAGATTATATACATCTTATTCTTTAGCCTTTCTTTAAAAACCAAGTAATGTCAACACTACAGGAGCAGAGGAGTAAATGTAAAAAGCCCTTCGCTGGTCTACCAGTAAGAACTAAAGGCTATCTGTCTGGTCGACGTAATGTTTAGTGACTTTCAGCACAGAAGCTGGTTCATATACCAATACCAAGATGACTCACAGTGCTAACTTTAACCTTTGAGTTAGCGCTATGGAGAGTATAAACTGCTTTATATCTATGTGAAAACACTGTCCTGTTATTAACTAAAGCTAAAAAGCTTGCAGAGTGATTTATCTCCCTCTTTAAATAAAGTCTTAATTGAATATAAAAGATCCAGAGAATGAAAAAATAATCTTTATAGTCCGACTGAAATCACGAACCCGACTTTGACAAACCTGCAGACGTGATGTGTTTTGACAACCTCTGTTTGGCCTCGGGCAGCTTCCCGCATAAAGATCACGACTCACTCCGAGTCTGGAAACCTCCTCAGAAATGTATATTTTGTTTTCTGTCTTTTAACACATCAGGGAACCAAACAGAAGAAGCAACAGCGTGAACTCATTTTCACTCTATTTCCTTACAGTCAGGCAGCAGATATGCTGGTGAGTGTAGCTGGTAGGAGTTGGAGGCCAGATCCCTCATACGGTGATTTTAAAGGCCACGGTGGCTGAAGGCAGCTTGTTATTTAAAATCATATTTGACCTTTTTCTCTTCTTATACTTTGATATCACCTACAAAAATTTAACATCTCTGAAACTTTACCGTTAGTACTCATAATCAGTATATAACTCAGTTATAATAGATGGTTTATAACACACTATAATGTATTTGTTGAGCAGACATGTACAATAATAAACACTTAAAGTCCTGATTCTTTTCTTACAACTACGTTACAGTCTGGGTGATTTCATTTGGATGTTTCTCTCACTCTCTCTGGATGACAGCTGAATATTTAAAAAACCCCGGCTCAACCCTGACGGAGAAAAGGCAGCGATCATCATCCATCACACATCGGCTGCTATCACAGCCTTTGTACTGCCACATATCATAACTTCACCGGCCAATATGTTAGTTCCACAGCAGCAATCGAGTCACAAAAAGATGTGAAGCAGGTAAACAGCCGGCGTATTGACAGCAGCTCCGTGACGGGAACTCACACAGGAGGTTTTATCAAGAAGAAATAAAAAGCTCAAAAGAGTCTGCGAGAGCGAGGCTTCCTGTCAAAACAACAGCTTTCTGATGACAGCACGAACTTTTTATTTTTTATATTTTATTATTACTGCCAGTTTTTTCTTCTGAATATAAAACAAGAGAAAAACACTCACACACACGTCGCACTTCTTAGTAAACATGAAACATCCAGCGGCTAATGATGGCGGCGCCGCTGTTTGATGTCAGCTCGGATGTTGAGGCGAAAAACTGACGGCGGCGGACGATTGTTCATTATCTCACAGACAGACACAGCATGAAGACACACACACCTGAAAGGAGCAATAACACACACACACACACACACACACACACACGTATTAAATACATTAAGAACTATGAAGACTTCTGCTTTGTGACGGTATGTTGGCTGAAACCAACGAGGGTCGTCTGTGTGAACGTAGAAGTTATTCAGACTGTAGTATCGCAGCGCTTCTGTCTGACCTCCACAGTAATTAAACCCGGCAGGAATTACATGCCGTCTCATGATTACAAATCATTAAACTTTCTTACAGTCAGTCATCATCAGAAAATGCATCATGAGGTCGAGCTGCAGAGTATCTGTTTAAAAAAAGGCAGCTTAAAGGTAAGTCAGGTCAGAGCTGCAGAACGGCGCCTGTCAGAGGGTCAACATGAATACTGTAACTGTTCATTATTATCAGATTCATATTCACCATGTGTACGTTGCTTTTTTTTCTATGTTGTTTTTATCTTGTTTTCAACCAGAGTTGATTAATCAAGCTGCTTTTTTTGGTTTTGGACCGACATCACTGAGAACTGGAGGAACATTTTCTCACATTTAACAGATGGATTGATGCAAAAATAACAGCTCTGTTTTTAAAAGCATTATAACACGAGCAGCGAGGAGTTGTTGGAGGCTCCAGGTAAACAACTGATACGTCCTCAGAGCTGCCACTGGACGTTCCTGACGGCCTCGCCGAAACAAAAAAACAAACAAACAAACAAACAAAAGGCTTGAGAGAGAATAGAGGAAGGCAGAAAACAAGATGAGTGGGTGCATTTTAAAGCAGCCGGCTGCCAGAGCATCACTTCAGACACATGCTGGATGTTGATCATCATTCCTTTAAAAAACACAATTTAATAAGTTTATGTCTTAAAGCTCATTACTGTGCACAAGACTCTCTTCATACTCTTGCATCTTTTAGGATCATAAAGGTTAGTGTACAGCTGTGTTTATGTTGCACTATGATTTATAATAACTCTGTATGAGCTGTGTGTAATACGTTGGTTGTGGGATTATCAGTGATTACAGGCCACATCAGCCTCCCGCCTGCATGCAGGATCCCTCTAACTGCACCTTTTTCCTTCCTTTCCAACGTGAACTGTATCACATATAAACAGTTCGAGCTTCTGGGTGCCTTCATGTTTGTTTTGATACATGAGCACCTGATAACTGGCGTTCCCACAGGATATACGGCTCGTCCGCTGCCCGGGTTCGAGTGTTACTCAGCGTGTTGTTTGTGTTTTTGCTCAGTCGTGAGGTTTGTGATCCTTCCTGATTGATGGCAGCTGGAGGAAAGTCTTCATGTGTGGTCTGTCAAAGTATTAATAAACGCATCTGAAGTGGATTATTAGCATAAACTCGACCCATAAAGAGGTTTTTGTTGCTTATCAAAGCTAATTTGTTTTAATCTTTAATCTCTGAATCTGAATGTTTGACTGTAACTAGCTTCATTTCTTTGCCGTGTTGTGTTCAGGCGTGAAAACAACAGAAGGTGGTTTCTCTTCAGCTCAGCTCGCAGCAGGTCTGAACTGCAGCGTCCAATCAGCAACAGGAGGGAACCTGCAATCTACTGAACGCCACAAACAGTCAGAAAGTTCATCTGTGCTGTGAGCTCTCATTCTTCATGGTCAATTTATGGACAAAATTATCTAATTAATCTAGAAAATAACCAGCAGATGAATCAATATTGAAAATAATTGGTTCTTGCAGCACCAATACTGTATCAATAAGTTAGTTATAAGCAAACAAAATATAATATTTTAACTATTTGTCTGAATTAATCAAATACTAAAACATGATTAGTGAGGATTCATCATCTCACCCTTTTAAAATTAAAAACATGTTTCCATAATTATAGATTTTAAATTTTAAAAAGGTAATTTAACTATTTTTGTACAAAAAACATAAAAAACTAATTATTATTATTATTCTTCCAATCAAGAGTATTTTTGCATCTTAAAACGTCTGGAGATCTTTAACCATATTGTCAGATATTCTTTCTAAATGTTTTTATATTATTTCATATTTCTCTTTTATACCTCTAAAAACTACTGCAGAAAATCTGTAAATATATATAATGTTACGTATGTTTATATTAAACTGTCATACAGTTGGACAGCTCTGCATCTGTCTGTATTTGTCTTAAATTCTTCATGTGTACAAACTCCCTAAAACCCAGACGCTGACACCCCCGTCAATAAAGATGAATGTTCCTCACTGCTGGGCTTTGCTGGCCGGGCGTGGTCCACGACGCAGCGATGTGATGAACAGGCCTCAGAGCTGTTGGCGTGAAGCCTCCCACTGCTATCTCTCATCTGAGCTGGACAGTGGGGAGCTTGGAGGTGATGCGCCGCTTAAACGATAATATATGACCCGTAGCCTGAGGCTGGGTGCTCCCCCGCCGGCTCCCACAACAAACCTCTTCACTCCCTCGACAGCCCTGCTTTAAACATGACAAATGACAACGGCACACCAAGGGCAGCTCTGTGGTAACATGAGGACCCCCAGTATCAACCGGAGGAATTATCCGGCTAATCTCCGAAAACAAAGCGGCAAGCAGTCTGCATTTACATCCCACCTACGCTGTTGAACTCTAATGCCGCCTCTGACTGGGATAACCTGCAGTTTGAAAACTTCTAGCATCAAATATTCTCCTTATTCTGCATGCAGAGAGGGCGTGCAAACAGGAATAATCCATGTGAAGGAGATCAGGGCTCGTCATGTCAAATCTCACAGCCGTTGTCTCTAAGCTGCTTTTTTCCTCGCTCGAGTCTCGCTGCGAACTGCCACTTCCACTCCATCTGTGTGTTCTGTACCAGATCTGTCAATCATTATCGCTGCATCCAGACAACCTGGCTTCCTGTCCTCCTCCTCCTCTTCCTCCTCCTCCTCCTCCTCGCTGACGGTATTCAGCCATTTCCTGCCGCTGAAGCAGAAAACACACAGTCCTCACTGAATACAGCTTGTAAGTTATGTGATTCAGCAGCAGACGGATGAAGAGGAAGAAGCATCATTGTCTTAAATGGGACGAACCCATAGTTTAACATTGAAGAGTATTCACTCCGTCTCTTCCTGTGAGGATGAATCAACCAATGATGGTGGAGCTTCTAAAGCAGGTGTAACAGTGCAGTTTGCATTTGTGTCCCTCAGGGCGTCGGCATCCTGAAAGCCTCGTTTCCCATCCATCAGCCTCCTGGAGGTGTGACTGGCATTACTACCGTCTCTCATTGGGAAGCCATTGATTTGCTGTTCCTGAGTCATTGATTTTCATTTGCATTGTTGATGAACGTGAAGCCGCTCGCTGAGAAACATCAGCGTTTAAAACTAGAAAGCCAACTAGAAAACGCTTTCTCAGCTCTTCATTTCTCAACATCTCAGCCACTTTCTTCTGCACCATCCGTGTTTGGAGGAGTTTACTTGCACAAAACATAATCCAGATATTCCTAAAACTCGATTCTAATCAGGATACTAGCGTGCATGTAAACACACAGATGCTACATAAAGAGTTAATTCTCAGTTCTCATTTAATTTGTGCACGAAACTACGAGACGTTCTGCTTTAAAAACAGCTCACACATATATAGTTTGATGTTTTATTTAAAGGCTCAGTATTTCCTGCAGCAGGACAATGCATGTGAGATTAAGTCAAAATAAACTACAGTGTTCATGGTGATGTGCACCATAGCCACCTAAAAAAGCCTGAGGTCAAGGATTAGTCATCTATCTCTGTCAGGGTGTTTTTTTTTCTTTCTAAAATCCTCGTTTGGACGATCCACCACCAACACCAAACTCTGACCGTACGACCACACACTGCCGCTCCCATTTATCACAGGTTCCACTGCAGAGAAGCAGGTTAACATGTAGGCTAAACAGAGGGTTAGACCTGGAAAACTCACAGTGAGCAGGTTGGGGAATAAAATCAGAAGAGATGGATGATTCCCGCAGCAGTTCTCAGAGATCCTCCTGGTCTGATGCTCCCCATCTTCTCTGGGCCATGACCTGTTGTTTGTTTCAGAGTCCAAATGGGACCAAGAGTACCAAAAGGCTCTGATTCAACACCATGAAGGTGTTTAAAGGGGAAGTCATGCAGAGTATTTCCTCAGCAGCATTTTTCCTCTGGGATTAAGAACTGCACCTGCATTTTTACTGTAGGAACAAGAGTCTAAAATAAGTTTCAGGTTTGTTTTACATCCCAAAAAGTCCCTGACGAACTTTGGGGGCAGGATTTACAGGGATGACCATTGCTAATTGTTCAAACATAGGCATTGCAGCTGCTTCATTCATAAAACAAGGAAGTATTCTAGTATTGATATAAGACGAGTGGAGGACATTTATCGTCATTTGTTGATGATAAAAGTAAATTAAAGCTTTGTTGTTGCCTTTTAAAGAGAGAGAGAAGGAGAGAGAGACAGCAATGTGGTGGTCGTGTGAGCTGGAGAGTGAATGAAGAGAGGGAGCGGCAGGAGCCAAAACAAAGCCAGCGAATGCAAGAAAGAAAACTATTTTATGATTGTTTCATGTTCTAAAGCAGAAATTAATAACCATCAAAACGTTCTGCAGATGATTTAACATGGAGAGACACTCGGTTTCAGTTTCATTTTCCTCCTCTGCATTTCTCGTTTTCATTCATTCATAAAAATGTCATCGTTGATTTCCAACAATCAAAGTGTGACAAAGCTTCAGAGTGAGCAGATGCAACAAATACACACGTGACTTTATCAAACTTTGAACCTACTGCAGACATAAATTAGTTCATAAGCTGATTATTAAAGTAATCGGAGTCTCGCTGTGTGTAGAAACTGAACGTAAGAACTAAAAGCTTAAAGCTGACATGGGAAATATTAACTTAAATTTACTCAGGGTTCATGTCATCTCAATTACCTTGAAGATGAACTGCTTAGGTGTGATTTAATGGAGAAGAGTTACACAGCGTTTTGAATTGCAGTAAATTAGCTGCCTCTATAAAACCATGTATTGATTTAGCTGTAAAACTACACTAAAAATCCAAGTTCCTGCTTATATAACTTACAGTTATAAAAAAATACATTTCTTCTTCTGCTGCTGCTCAGAGTGATAACATGGAAATAAACACAAATCTGAAGGAAACTCTTGAGGTATTATTACTATTATTATTAATAAAAGTTTAAGAGCAGTGATTCTCATCATGTGTTGACACTTTCTGTTTAATTCCTGGCTCAGATTTAATGCCCCACAACCACATGACCAATCAGCACAGCCGTGTTAAAACACTAGTGACACAAAGCCTGCTGGGAGCTCAGGGTCCAAAGGAAAGCCTCCCAGCAGCAGCAGAATTAGCCTGGATCAAAGCTCATTTTCCAGCGGCGGGTTAAAGGATGCAGAGCTGAGCTGGAAGTCCCACTTAAAACGGTTTACACATTCACATTTACTGATGCCGTCTAGTTGGATGTTTTGTCTTCACAACGGAGAGCAGGCTGCACAACGTGGCTCAACGTGGTCGAGGAAGAAACACAAACATCTTCAACCTGTGTTATTCATCATGAACCCGACATGTGCTTCGTCACATCACCGACACTGTTAGCAAACAGTTGCTCATTTCCACATCCAGCAGTTACAGAACAACAATCATTCATTTGGAGTCTAATATTCACTCTGTCATCTCTGTTTCTGCTTTCCACCAACTCCTGAGGGAAACATCTAAATGCTGCTCTACAGAAAACTAACTGTTTGTCGAGTGGTGCTGAGACGGTCGTGTACAGCTCGGTTTAGAACTTTTTCTCTGTTAACAGCTGCCTGCTGCGGCCAAAAACGACGATATAAGAGCTGAGACAGAACCAGAACTAGAACAATAAGAACCAGAACCAGAACAATAAGAACCAGAACTAGAACAGTAAGAACCAGAACAGTAAGAACCAAAACCAGAACAGTAAACTGTGTGAAGCACATTTTATTCAAACTGAATTATATACATCCTGTCAAATTAAAATCATAACCATTTTACTACACAGTACACAACCAGGGACGCTGTTTATTGTTTAGACTGCAAAATAAATCCCTTCCCATCACACTGTTGATAGAAACTGAACATTATAACACACACACACAATATTTAGTAAAATGAATAAACTATTCAGTCTTTGTATTCGCGCTCATGTTCATTATAGAAATCTGCAGCCTGACAGGATGAAGTTTCTTCTTCTCCACCTGCTGCCTTTAAAGTGTTTCGCTGCCTCTGGCGTTAACGTACAGCCGTCATCGTGCCCTCAATATGTCAGCTGGCTAACGGCGTGGGGAGGGATACATCCGCCGTCGCCGCCACTAAAAGGATGGAAGACGAAATATTACACACGGAGGTAATTCCCAGCGTGGTCGGGGAGGAGATCTGACTGGAGCGCTTTGATGTCGGTACGACGGAGAGGAAGGAGACGGAAAGACATCCGCTGTGGCTGGACGAGGCCACCTCGTCCCACTACCCAGCATGCATCACAGCGAAGAGGAGGAGAGGCAGATAAATGAGTTTGTCTCCTTGTTGTGAGGTTTTATATTTACATGAATAAATAATAAGTGTAGCATTACAAAGTATATGTGAACTACAAACACGTACTTCACACTGACAATAATAAAGTGCATTTTTTTTCTTTGAGAGAAAAATGTGTTATAGTATTAATTTTGTATTTTACATATTGCACCATGATGATGGATACGAGCAGGCAGACATCCAAGTACTAATGGAAACACCCTACGTCCAAATGTAGACATCATTTATTCTTAAGCACGTTGATGTTTACAGCACAAACAGCTTCCACAGGTCATCAGAAAAAAAGGCTAAAACTACAATGTGCATGGAGGAAATACTCAGTATGTGCACATCAGTCGGGTTTCCTGTGTTCAGTCAGAGCAGTTAACACACCTGTGTATCCAGCAGGTGAGCTGCTGAATGCTGAGGAGGGTTTTCCTTCTTTAAGACTGAAGCCTCTATGGGCGACTTTAATTAGCGAAGCTTAAATACCAATTTAATGGAAATTAGTTTCAGAGCCCTGCATGAATTCACGTGTTGTCTTATAGATTAGAGACTCCCAGCTATTCTTTAACAACGGCGCTATAATTATAGTTTGTGTTGAGAGAAATAATTGACTTTTAACTTGTCAACGCAAATATGGCAGATTCTCATGGTTCATATTCAAGTTGTTGATTCTCGTTATTCCTCTTCCTGTTGCAGCATCACTATGATTGTTACATCCTACAACACATCTGCAGTTTGTATTTGTGTTTTCAGATCATAAATATTAAACCCGTCTCGTCTCATCTTGAACTCCCCAATAATCCTCAGATACATTTTTCCATAAATCCATTTCAAACTATGAGCTTCACACGTTGCTTTCAGCTCTTTATATGTTCACATTTATGAAAGAAATTAAAAAAGGCTAAATGTGACTTATGTGCCTCCACTGAAATATTTGAAAGTGACTAAACATCCTAAAATGTTGATTCTTGAAATGCTGCAGATGCTGGAAACAGCCGTAGAAACAGTTAACGTAGAAACAGTTAACGTAGAAACAGTTAACGTAGAAACACAGAAACAGATCAGCTGAAAGGAGTTGAAGTTTTAGAGGTTTACTAATGATCACATGAATATCTGGTATGAGATGAGGTTGCATCTCTGAGCCAATCTGTGCAGCCTGCAGCCCTTCTGTTGTTATTCAAACTATGGTCTGCATCCCCGCCTCCGCCCGCCAGACCGACCCGATCGGGACCGGTGAAACAGAGCAGGACTCTACTGTGTGTTATCTATCAATAACCGATCGCTGCCATGGATGCAGTTGTGATCATAGACTCTGGAGGACCAAGTCAAATCATTAGAAATCAATAAAATACATTTTAAAAAAATCAATATTTTGTGTGCAAATTATTGATTTCTTTAGTAAGTAGCCGAGTAATAAGAAGAATAATGTACTGTATGTTCTTTTATTGATTTTAAATGTCATTTGTTCCTGACTTCACATATATACGGTACATTTATTTAATTTGTGTTGTCAGACATCAGAACATTATTGTTAAAATTTGATCATAAATATTTCCTGTTAAGCAGCAGTCGTTATCAAACTGGTGCAGCAGATAAAAATCATTATTTTCCGACCACGTCTGACAAAATGAGTAAATATACAGGTTAATGATGACAGCTATACTGACATTTAAAATGAGCAATCAACAAGGAAGCGTCTGCGTCTGCAAAACAGCTGCTAACGTGTATTCATATCCGGAAAAAAAGAAGAGAAAAATGTCAGAAAACAAGTGAACGGTGTCAGAAACGTGGCTGCCGAGCAGATGCTGAACTTCAACAGCGACAGGATGATGTAATAATCAAACTTCCCCAAAAATGTCAAACTATTCTTAGAAAGTTGAAGAGTCAATCAAAACAATTAAACCGATCATATAAAAGTGATTAATAATGTGAAGTAATAGATGTTAAAACAACAGTGACGGGTCTGCTTTACTTCTCATTTACTACACCTGATTATCGACTAGCTAATAAGCAATTGGTGACACCATAAATCTCAAACGGAGGAAGATATGAATACTTCATTTCCTGCTCTGCTGAACAGGAATCTGAATCCAGATAAAGAGAATAAACCTCCGAGCCGAGCTGTGAGACGCCCTGAACGCCCTGAACGCAGCCCCTTCCTCTCATTTCCTCATCCGCAGTCTCTTCATGAGACGCGCTGACGCGTGAACACACGTGAAACCGCTGTGATCAGTGTATTAGGGTGTGTGAGTTCATTTATTATTAAATTATTGTAGCTTTTAATCAATTATTTTCTGAACATACTTTCCATTTTTTTTAATGCAACTTCACAAATTAGTTATTTCAATTAATTTGTTTTAATTGAACACTGTGGAGTTATTAACCTCGACATGTTTTGCTGAGTGTTTTTTTATTTTTTTATTAAAAATGCATCAGGAACTAAATGTACTTTATTCGTCCCCACAGGGAGAATTTTTGGATCATCAATCATTCAGAGTTGTTTAAGTCCAATATAAAGTTTACCTTTCGTTTCTACGCTGCGACTCTTTGCTAATGAAAAACAGAGAGAGATAAAAATCAGAGTTTAGCAAATCTGATAATTTGCCAACCGAGATGTCGTTCATCATGTTTCCACGACCACACACACATTTTCACTCACATAAGCACGAAAACCTGCACGGTAGGCTGATATAAAGGCTGAGGAGGACAAACCGTTACTTTAGCCGGTATGGTCCTTTAAAATATGCCCAGATCGACCCTGATAGCCGTCGTTAAAGAAAATGAACATATAACACCACGTCATTTGTTGTCTTTTGTTTTTGTGTTGTTGTTTTTTCTCTCTCGTTGTTGTTTTGTTGCTTTCGGGTTGAGATGCTTTTTGAAACCTCGTCGGCTTCATGTTTCCTCACCTGAACACTTTCTACTTCGTTTCTCGTCTTTTTCCCTGTTTGGAGTGTTTTAGCATAAATGAGAAAAACAAACTAACCTAAGAAAAGAAAAAAAAGAAACAAACAAACAAACATGAGATTTCTGGCGTCTATTCTGATCTCTGGAGACACTAAATAGTAGAACAACAAGAAGAAAGACTCTCTGTCTTTGTAATGTAATGAAATGACTTATTAGAGCAAACATCACCAACGTGTCTGAATGCTGTCGCGGCTTCGCTAACATCTTCATATCCACAACAAACCCTCACGAGGCCAAAAGACACATTCAGTCACATTCAGACGTAGAGATGAGACGGGACTAAATATTCACAGCTCCTGAATCTGAGCCGTTCAGTCTGAAGCGTGAAAGAGGTGACGAGTAACTTTAGGCTAAATAACCAAATGATGCTGGTTAGCTTAGCATAACCAGACATGTCCCTCTCACTATAAGTGTGTGGCCTCTCTGTACATTTCACACTGAGGCGTATTAAAGGTCATTTACAGAGCTTATGTCAGCAGGTAGAGTCTTTAATCCAGGAGCTTTGTGTGTTTCTCCAGGGGGAAATCGAACCTGTGACCCTGGCAGTGTTAACGCCTTGCTTTATTCACTGAGCACAGCGTCGGCATCAGACGCTCATCTGCTGTCACTGAAATCCTCCAGTCAGAGCAAACAGCAACGGGACGGGATGCAGAGGAATGAAGGTTTTTAATAAATATTCATAGACTCTGAAGCTCCTGCTCCTCCTCCTCCTCCTCCTCCTCCTGCTCCTCCACCACCTCGATGGCTGTCATCAAGCCCCGTCAACATAAACAAAAACCAAGTGAGCCATGAGCAGGGACTCTATTCATCTCATGTAATGCCGATTTATAACCCGTGAGAAACATTTCCTCCTCATCCTGGAGAAAATGATGTTTTGCAGAAATCAGTCGTGAGGGCGCTCAGAGGCAAACGGTTGTGTTCACAGCCAAACATAAAATCAATCAGGTTTGTAATGGTTGCGCTGAGAGCAAACAGCCATAGCAGAAACACAGGGACACAATCACTTTCCTCAGCCAGCATGCAGCAGAAACGAGAGGCATTGTGTAAATAAGAGATTACTCGATAGACAGCTGGTAAATTTTCCTTTAAAATGAGCCAATTATAAGCGAGAGTTTGTCTCCCCTGCAGCGAAGCCGCATCTCATTTGGATTTTAAATCCAAGGTGATATTCTTGGCAGATGATGGATGCGGCTTTAAGAAAATCCCTGACGATGAGGCGAGTTGATGCAGATCTGTTTCACATGAGGAGGACTCGACTGTCTGTTGCTTTGAAGGGAAATCTCCTCCTTTAAAATGTCTGTCAGGTAAAGAGGTGGCGGTGAGATGGGAAAACAAACAGAGAAAAAGGCTTGTAGGGGGGAGGAGGGGGGAGGTGAGGAGGGCCGGTTGAATCTAAATGTCGCTCAGATGAACTTTACACAATTCTCCATGTTTTAGCTCTAAATGCACCTGTACAGCGGTGTGATGCTGCACACCTGGATTATCACTCTAAGAGCTAAATCTGAGCAGCTCTCAGCATCAGATGAAGTTAAATTACCGTTGAGAGCAGCTCTCCCACTTTCTGCTCCGCCAGGAATAGATGCTCAGAAACATCTCTTTTCCCACAAAAACAACAACAACATGTCCCCAACAGAGAGACGCTGCCATCGAGGGGTAATTATGGAAGTGGGTTTGTCCTCCTGTCACCCGTCTGTGTACTCCACAGGCTGCACAGCAAACACCTCTGATGAAAAAAAACGACGGCATCATCCTCGCGCCATCAAACAGCTCCGAACGCAACTCAAATCTGACAATTTCCTACTGTGAGATCTCACTTCAGTGGGTCTCGGAGAAAGCAGACGTCCGGGACCGAGGACGGACGTCTGCGAGGCCTCATTCACTAACTTACCTGCAGCAGGTGAGTTCATGTGCATGTTTGGTGTGAAGTAAAACTGTGATTTCTCTTAACGAGGCTACTCACAACACGGAGACGATGTCGCCTCGTTGGACCCGGTAGTTCCTCACGCTCCAACGGTTCAGCAGGACGACGTCACACACCGACTCCCCGTCTGGGTTCAGGAACGGCTGCTCACACAGAGAAGTCCGATTATATATTAGAGCTGCAGCTACCGATTATTTTTCCTATTATTTTATCCATTAATTAATTAATTAATCAGTTGTTTTGTCTACAAAATGCCAGAAAGTGCTTAAAGATGTCAACTTGACATCTTGAAATATGTTGGTTTACTCATCGAATGTACCGTAACGGTGTGAATATAAGTTTCAAACAGTTGCTGCTTTAAAAAGGAAATCTTAAAGAAAGCGTGTTGCATCTTCTTTATGACTCTGGTGACTTATATTAAAAAAAGCTGTTACGAACACTGACCGTGTCCCAACATAACATTTAGTAATAAATAGAGTTAATTTCCAGGAGACGAGGTCGTCATGTCAGACCTTCAAACTGAGCGCCTGATAAAACACTTCATCTAATATTTCACTGTTAAACCAACCGCATCTTCTACGACGGCTCTATCACATGCTAGTCTATGACCACCCCCCCCCCCCCCCCCCCCTCCCCCGACAACAACAACAACAACAACAACTCTGTGTCACTCCTGCAGAGGATCCACACGTGACGACGCCTGCTCACACCGCCGAGCCACACACGACGACTGTTTCATTAAACGGGACGGAGGCCATTTCACGCTTGCCGGGGTAATTGACAGAATCTCTCTCATCTGTCGGTCCCCGAGATAAATATGCATGCGGGTGCATGCGGGTGCAGCGAGGCTGCGAGTTTATCAGTTAGAGTCGGATACTTCATCAGCCTCCCTCGCAGTCATATTTCACTGTATTACATGCTGGATTGTTTCTGAAACTCCTGCTGCGGTGACAGTTCGGCTGCAGACTGTCTGAATATTTATCCCAGTTTGAGAAACTTTGCATATTAAAAGAAAAGAATCAATAACGGTCTGATAAAAATTAACCTGCTCGACCTTTTAGGATCCACCTGTGGATTCATCATCATAAATACATTTACACAGTAGGGCTGCAACTAGTAATAATTTTAATTAAATTATTCTGCCCCTTATTTTTAAAGAGGCAAATTAATCGATTAATAGAGTTTATTAAATATAAAATGTGAAGAAAAAAAAGCTGAAATTAGAGAATATTTTGTCTTTTTGTTTGGCATTAAAAGTAATGCACTCATCTTATGCATCAATTCATGAGATTTCTTTTAATGGAAAAAGGAAAAAAAAAAAGAAGCTTTTTGGAGAAATGATTAATGATAATTTATGAACCTCGTGAGATAATGATTATTAGTTTATTTTTCTCTCTATTCATTAATTAAAGAGTCAAACAGTACATATTCATAAACACCGTTTCCATGACAACAAACCTACACACTTGGAGTTTGGTTCCCGTCTGCTCCGATGATCCTGCTGTTAAAATCTCTCAACAATCAACTGTAGTTAAAATGTTAAGAACATTTTGCAGAATTGTTTTGTGGACGAAGTTGTTTTCCAATAATTTTCAGGTGTTAATATTAGTATTAAAAATAAAAACGTTTACAGGATCCATCCAACCTCCTGCGTCTATAACAACGTTGCCTGATTTCCTCCTTTGCTGCGTTGCCACTGAACATTTTACTGTTTGGAGGTTCTTGCCAGATATATTAAAATATGCATTATAAATATGTATGTATTATCCTAAATATGAGACGACATCGACGCCCGTTTTATGAAGATACAACACACGTTCACACTGGTTCTGTTATTGTGAATTAATGGTATATACACATTTCTAAACCCAGGAGCAGCCTTTGTTTGGTTTAATAATGATTTTTGTAAGATTTGACTCTTAAGTTGTCGCTGAGGTCGGCTTCATGACCCGACATACAGAACAGCATGAATATACAACATCAACCAAAGAGCAACATGCAGTTTTAATATTCATACTCATTAAAAATAGAGAGCAGATTGTTTTATGCATAATGCAACACATGTCGAGGATAATGAGCTGCACGACAGGAAACAAACTCGGTCAAAACCCAACAGGCACTTTTTAAAAAGCTTTTTTTTTTTTTTTTTCCATCTCTGCTTCTTAGATGATGCAGGTTGTTTACTCTTTGGATGAGAGAAATGGAGGCCGTGCATGCTGCGTTCGTGGAGTCATCTTTCCTACCACCTGTTACGGCTTTTAAAAAGGAAAGTGGAGGCTTTGTGTGCAGACGTAAAGCAGGTATAATACTGGAACAGCACTTATCTTAAAACTAAAAACACTCATTTCCTTTGTTTGCATATTTATCAGACTGAACCACAAAAGGAGCTAATTGTTTTGGAAACCGTCCTCTTCCAACCACTGACTGGACATAAAGATGAAGGTAGCGAGCTGTGAGGTCACCTGATGGTTTACATTGGAGCCCAGCGCTAAGACCAATGGACCTTTCAAATAAGGTGTGCTGGGCCTTTCACGCCCTGGAAAACACGTTGCGATACCTCTGAAGACTGACAGCGAGAGGGTTTCTCTCGTACTCTGATTAGTGGATGTGTTGTAACGTCTCACCTGCATCGATGCTCCCTCCACTCGCGCCACGTAGGCAAACCGGTCGAGGACGGTGACTGTGACGGGAACGGCGACGAAGAAGCCGCTAACAAACGCCCGCAGGTAGCGCCGCCCCGCCGTCGCCTGATGAGCCATCGCCTGGACGGGAAACAACAAAAACATCAGCACAGGAAACTGAACGCCTCTCAGGTTAGATTAAACTACGTAAGACGGTTTCACATATCAGCGTAACATTTAACATGTGATTGAATACAACATGCAGTAGCTCAGGCGTCCTCTCTGTCAACGTCCACCACAGGTTTCACTACTGGACGCTGAAGACACATCACACTGAGCCTGTTCTCCCCAGACAGAGTTTTTCATCCACTTTGCTTTTCACGGCGTGCTCCAGGAAGCCCAGACAGGCGTGAAATGGCCGACCAGCCAGCAGCAGCCATGCACCGCTGCCTTTTCAGCTAACGGCTAACATCTGACAGCAATGAAACGTCATCAAAAGCACACTGTACTCCCTCAACACTTTCTCCATCCGTAGGGGGAAAGACACATTGGAAATAGATTAGTGAATCCCGTTGAGTACATCTACGTTTCCCCTGGAGGAAACAGAAGTAACTGGAACCATGTCCACACCAAGCTGGATAAACCCTAACTCTAACCTTTTTCTCTCCGTTTTGGTCGTCTGTCCAGACAAAAAGAGTTCTTCTTCCCCAAAAGGAAAGGAAAACGTAGCTTTCTACCACCTTCATCTGCTGAAACTGATGCTCAAAATGAAATAAATGTCTGGGTTAACGTAGACGTAGGCCGGGTTTCCACAGCGTCTGGCGATATGCTGCCCTTTATGCATTTGGTGCAGGTGGCCAAATGTTACATATTGCACCTTTAAAAATCAGATTTTCACTGAGCAGCAGATGAATGTGAAGCTCGGACATCCAACCGATGGAAGAAAAACACATTTGTGATTGGAGGAGGACTTTAACAGGTTGCTTAGAAACAGACGTTGGATTGGTATGAAATATGATGAAGGAAGTTAAGTGCTCCTCTTTCCAACTGTATAATTTACTCGAGTTATGTGTGGTTACAACATGAAGCCTGCAGCTGCTCAGTAGAAGCCAGTAGCCAGCTGCGGCTGCACTAACATCACTGTGTACTGAGGTTGTAGACATCACGGATACATACACACACACACACACACACACACACACACACACACACACACACGGAGCTCCGTCTTCAGTATACGATACGTCCTATTACCCACAGTGATCTGCCTCCGTCAGGCTTTGTAAGACATCAGTTACCCACCATGTGCTGGAGGGAGGAAACTCTGGCGCCGGAGCAGAAAATCTATTCTAGCATAACAATCCATCCTGACATGAACATATTGCCATTACACTTCCATACAGCCCGCCGCATTATTTCCCCTCACAGAGAACAAGTCAGAACAAGCTCGGTGTGGAGCTTCAAGGTTCCCGCTCAGTTTTACACTTGAGTCGTTTCTGACACCGACACCTCGGAGTGCCGCAGCGCTCGCACCGAAACCGCCTCGTTTCCACAAGTTTCCTGTCGGCACATTTAAGTGAAGCAGCTGACACAGCAAGTGCTGAAAGAAGAGTGACTCTCACCTTGTTAGTTAAACGTCCGGATGCTGATATACAGCTGTTAAACACTGCACATCTCTTCACACACACACACACACACACAACTTTCATTGTTTAATTCATGTTTTTAGAAAGAGGCAGGATTCAATTAGTATCATCATCTCGTAGTAAGTAAGTAATATTATAATCTTTAAGTTTAAAAATGTAAAATGATTAAAAGAAAATAACTGTCCCACATCTAAAAAAGTCCAACTTAAATTTAATTGTTTAGTTTACTTTCTGTCCGCTGAGCTGCTGAGATGAAAAACATTTCTAATACATTTAAAGCCGCTTTTTCTTCCTTCTAATGATAAAAACTACCAACAATATATTTTGAGAAACATTTTTCACGTCAGAAAAGGGATTTCAGTTGGATTTCAAATTTGCAATGATATAAAAACAAAGAAAAGCTTCTCGCTCATCACATTTTAGAAGTCCGAACAATCAAATGAAAATCTGATTTGATGAATAACTTCTGACAATGAACAATTTATTGGTTCTGAACAGCTCGACGTTTGTGCATCGTTGATTCTGTCCTCTTAAATGGTCTCATCAGCAATTACTTGAGAGAGCGCTCCACAGCACCACATCTATTCGAGCAAATCACTCAAGAACGGGCGTTTGTTGGTCGTCGTCTCGCCGAAAACAAAACTTCTTGATTTGTTTGTGTTATAAAGTGGAGCAACTCACAGCTCGTATTGAATCAAAACTCATTAATGGTGAAAAACAGAAACCAAAGAAGAAGATGAGGAGGCCTCGATGGGAAACCTGAAGGAACTCATGAAGAGAATAAGAATGAGAGATAAGAAGTATTCCTGTAGTTCTGCGTTTTCTGGTCTGAAGGATGCAGGCTGTGCTTCTACGGTTGTTGCCTCGCTGTGGCTTTGTTTATGACGCGGTGACAACTGCACTCCACCACATTAAAGTGAACTCCGCTGGGGGAAACAGCCTTTATCAAGTCTGCAGAAAAGGCATTAATATTGTCAACATAGTGACAAACGAGTGAATGCAGCACATCTCTCTCTCTGCATTGGTATTCATGGCGGCGCCCAATATGCAGAAGCAGCTCCGTAACAAGCTGCAATAGACTAGACAGGTTATCATAAACAAACACTGATTGGAGGTTACTAGACCGCAGCATCCGCAGAAATTAAAGATCCTACTTTTATATCAGCACCATAAAAGTGCAGAGTGGAGTAAAAAGGAGGCGTCATGTCATCTCAGGATGAGGAGGCCTTACGTCAAATAGCAGCTCCTCACAGATCTGTCAGGAGTTCAACAACCCTATTCCACTAACCGTTTCCAATTTATTCAGATGAGTCTGATACAGAAGGCATAAATATCAAATTCACTGAGTGCAGAGCCCGGGGCAGACCTCAGGTCAGCGTATCAGCCCCTATCAAGCCGAGATATTGTGGTGTGCTTTTCCCCCGATTACTAGAATTGAATTTCTGGGTCTCTGTGCTGGACTCCATTTCAGCCGGTGACTAATGTTGGCGCTCCAAAGCTTTTCCAGACCGATAAATCCACAGGGGAGGATGCAGCGAGGCAGCAGGGACGCTGATTACAGCCAGCCGCTGCAAGATTTCCCCCAAAACCAGCTCCACTTCTGCCTCGGCAGCAGTTCTGGGCTTTGCAGACATATAAAAGCCTTGACCCACAAATGGGTTGGATGCAGACTCAAGAGAGTGAAAGCTACAGAGGAAGAGGAGGGCGAAGAACAGGGAAATTGACTCTGCTTCGTTAAACTTACTATTTGACAGGCTGCTGTTGATTAAAGTTTCTATTAAGATGCAGCGTCTACAGAGCACAGCAACCTGCAACCTTTAAAAAGGAAGTTTTGACATTTTGGGAAACGCACTTATTCACTTTCTGAATAAAAAGAAGAGACGATTTGTTCATATATTTAAGTTGATATGTTGAAGTCAAACACTTCACACACAGTGGCATCAAATACAGCTGCTTTAAATGCTGCAGTCAGTAACTGGTTAGCTCAGCACGACGATGGGAAATGATAAAAAAATCTGCCAAACATGTTTAAAGCTTCACTCATTGACACCGAATGTCTTGTTTGTTTAATCGGCATAGAAACTGTAAAAATGACAAATCATTTTATGTGCAGGACAATTTCTTGGCTGCAACCAGTCAGAGTCTCTGCTGGCTTCTTGGAAAGAAAGATAAAATAATGTTGAGTGTTTCACACCACGCTGCAGCCGTCTGGTCGCTTACTGGTTAAAACATAATATCATAACCTCATGTCTGACAGTACGTGTCACACGCATGTTTCCTGTCTCTCTGCACCGTTAAATATTAAACAAAACGGGGAAAAAAAAACTTAAAAATGCTTTAACATGTAATTCCTTAAGATTCACATGTGAAGCATCACAAATGCTGATAAATTAATTTAATAATTTTTGCAGTAATAAACGTGTAATAAACGGAGTGGTTGTTCATATGATGGTGGACAGTGTGTTTCTTTCTTCTATCCTGTGAAGTCATGTGTGTGTTTCTATGAACAATAAACAGGAGTCAGCTTGGTGAAGCCTCTATAAAAGTAATAATCTGATTCTACTGCCGATCACATCTGAAATATCTGACATTTAATAAACTCGTCTCCTTCAAGTTGTTACTCGGTTGGAGTCAATATAGCATTTTAACGATCAGTTGATCAAGAAAATAATCAAAGGGTCGATTGGCAGAAAATTAATCATCATGTATTTTGATAATCGACAGCTTCAGCTTCTCTACTGAGAGATGATTTGCAGCTTGTCAGTTTTATATTATTACGTACTGAACTATAACTTTAGAATTAAGACAGTTGGTCAGAATAAACAAAACATTTGAATATTGTTTTATTTTTCTTCTTAAATTTGTTTTAAATTTTCTGCCAGAAATTCCAAAGAAAAGCAACAAAGATGGAAGAAAAACACAAAATGTTATCAGCTCTAAAGGAAGCGGAGGAGATGTGCAGAAAGTCGGAAGTGTCCTTTACAGTCGGGTACAGAAGCTGCCTTCATGTTCATGTTCGGGAGAATCTAAAAGGCCAGAGCTCCAGCATGTTCAGTAAATGTCACCGTCTGACCTGGACCCAAAGTTCACCTCCACCTGCTCCCAGAAGTACGAGGTGGAATTTCTCTCTTCACATCACAGAGACTTTTTCAGCAGATTACCTAAAATTACTGGCAGGACAGTCGTGCATACAGCTCAGACCCGGGTTCATCCGCTGCCTCCATCGCAGCGCTTTTATCCAGACAAAAAGACAAAAGCGGCTTTTATTTGTCTCTCAGATGGCTGAAAACACTCAGCGAACATTAATGTCTTCCAGATAAACAAGTCAGCTCTGTCCTCTTTGCTTCTGAAGCTCTAATTACAGAATCCCATTATCAATATGAAAACGGTTTTTTTCCATTAGAGGGGCCCGGAGCCGACAGCAGATTGATTTTTCCTGATGAGCGCTACATTAAGGAAGAGAGGCATCTGCAGATGGAGAACCGACGGCTCGGTGCTCAGCCTCCAACGCACAATGACGCGAAGAAACAATGAAATAATACAGAATTGCTAGCGCCCCCTAGAGGCTGCATTATTTATCACACCACACACACAAAAAAACATTTTTGGCAGAACAAACAAGATATTGATTTAGTAAGTCATCCAAAGAGGATGAACATCACAGGAGGATGTAGGGAATTAATTATGTTAACCATGGAGAAATGACAGGATCTAGACTGTCATAGACCAGGACAATAGCCTCCCCCAGGGGGCGCCAGAGAGTTAAAGGTGAGGCAAAGATACTGTAGGAGTTCAGCTATTTTAGCTCCTGTCTCTTTAAGAACCGCCTCCTGATGAGCCTGCTCTGTTCTGATTGGTCAGCTTCAGGCTACGTAAACAAACTATTCTTGTCAAATTATCATCTTATTATATACATCTGTATATTGGAGTGGGCAACTTTGACCGTGTTTAACATCAGACATCAAAAAAAGTACAGAAGTGACATAAAATTTAAAAACAAGAAGAATATGTTCCCTTTAAGTCCCTTAAACACATCTAAAAATAACGCTGGCGCTGAGGGAAAGGTCACTGAAAACATTAGGATCCATCTTCTGGGAACCATGAACATCCACAGCACATTTTATGGTAATGTTCATACCAAATAAGTCATTACCTGGATAATCTCTTTAACCTCATCACTGAATATTTATCCGTCTCCAGACTGCCGCGTGATGCTGGCTTCGACCGTGCTTGCTCAGCCACAGCTAAGGTGATTATTAGACGGGTGTCAGCGTTGACGGTAAGCTGGGAGGATCCAGGTCCGCTGCCTGGGCCATAAAATGAGATTTGTCTCTCATGCAGAACATCAGACGTGTGGCTCTTTAGACCACGGCAGCAGAGAAAGCATTACAGAAATCCCTGATTCTGCTCACCTTGGAGGCCTAATGGGCTGCCGCCATTAGCTCAGGCAGCCAACTCAAATACTGAAACTGAAAGCCACTTGACAGCAGAGATCAAACAACTAACCAGAATGAGCCTCCACTGAACGTATTCGTCCATGTGGCTGTTCTGGAAGCAAATACGAGACGTCAGAAAGCACCTGTCAGCAGACGTGACAGCAAAATCACAAATGAAAGAACGATGGAGACGTGACTCGAGATATTTCTGATAAAAATGTGTCTTGGATCTTCCAGAGGACTGCAGCTTCCTCCTTTATTTACCAGCACGGTTTAACTCCACATAACAGAGATGCAGCTCGGCTGATGTTCAGGTTTCAGCTTCCACTCAAAGAGCTGCAACAACGAGTCAATTAGTTTAGTTTAGTTTAGTAATTAGCATATTCAGTATATTCAGTCAATCATTGCAGCTCTAGACAGTTAAAAATTATATTTTTCTTCATTTATTCATTGATTTCTTCTACCTGAAATCCAATCAACTTTTGATAATTTAATAATTGTTTTATTATTAAAAATACCAAACGTGAGGACTTGACGTGTCAAACATATCAGATGATTCATGAAATTATAATATGAATTTATTCTAATTTTCTTTATATAGTTTATAGACAAAACTGAAAATATAATTGGCAGATCAATCGATCACAAAATCAATACTTAAAACAGATATTATGTTAAATGGTTTATAGTTGCAGTGATTAGTTATTTAATCAATTAGTCAGTTGACACAAAATATCTTGATAATCGACTAATGAATAAAATAATAAATAAAAAAATGCCCATATTACTGATGACTTATGACATCACCTTCGACTTTGGAAAACAACTAATAACAAATAAAAAAGTTATATCAAACTTATTTTAATCGTTCTTATGCATTATTGGAATACTCAATTTATTTGGTCTTATAACAATTAACAGTATTAGTTTCTAAAAATAAATATCTAGATTATATTTATTTATCTTACAATTCACTTACAAAAATATTTTTTCATATTTTATGGAAAAAATAATATGAACAGAAGTCACGTCTCAAATAAACAAATCAGAAAGTCATCAGGACGCGTATTTATTAAAAGCTGATTCAGACTGTTAGTACAGAACCCATAAAATATATTTATGGATCAGATTTATTTATAATAAATCTGGTGTCATTATTATTATTATTTTTAATTTAAATTGTGGTTAATTGTGGTTTTTGCGGTTATATATTTCATGATTGTATTGTTGAGTTTTTATGTTTCTTCATCTTTTATCATCTTGAGTCTATGTTGGATTTATAAGTGTTTTTTTCACCTGAACATGTTACACCTTGGACTATTTTTTTGTGTATGTAAATCCATAAAGAAAACCAGTCAATCAATCAATCAATCAATCAATCAATCAATCAGAGAACCAAGCCAGCATCCTCTCACTTCCACGTTAACAGCAACCATCCTCCAGTTATTATATTATTTAACTTTGCCTCCTTTATCCTGTTTCACCCCTGCAGCTGTCACTCACTGTGTGCTAACAGTTAGCCGCTGCAGCTAACAGGTGAGCTAACTTTTAAAACAGTGCAGAGGAAACAACAAGCTAGCAGCGGCTCATGACACATGCTGGAGGATCACTGGAGGTCCGTCTGCTGCCCGGTTAAAAGAAGCTTCAGCTGCCTGTGAAGGTAAAATGAAATAAACATGCAGCCGCTAACAGACCTACCAGCAACGTGAGTTCCCACTTCCTGTTGATGTCCTACGTCACGCGTCGTCTCCCGGGTCCTAAAGGCTGCCGGTTCAACTGAGCAGTGCAGGCAGTTTTAACCTTTTCACATTTCAAATTAGACAATAAATGATTTATTAACGATAATTAAATTATGTTTAATCATTAATAAATGTATCTGGTACCCAGATGTATTTCTGTTTATTTCAGTCCACTATGAATACTAAAGATATTTTTCTCTACTGGTTGCAATAAGGAAAATTAAATAATTCAACAAGGTGTTCTTGAAAACAGGGTTTTGTTAGTGTAATTTGCAAGCTTGCATATACATATGTGTGCTCAATATTCCATAGAAGCTAAATGTCTCTTACTGAAAGGTCTCAGTTATAGTTAACAGTTAATAAACTAAAAGCTGCAACATCTAAATGATTGTTGAAGTAAAGTTCTGTTATAAGGTGACGTTTAAGGATAAGTTAGTGTGGCAATATTCTCTTTTTTTATCTGCAACAAACCACATGAACAGACGACTATAGACGCAAATGATGTAAATAATCACTTGAGCACCAAATATGGAGCACTGAATATTTCAGTACTATTAAAGTACTATCGATAACATTTTAAAGACTAAACGTGTTGACCATGTATTCATAAGGATTGAACAAGCTGCTGTTAGGAGAACATTCAGATCTGATACAGTAACTGCAGGCTGCAAACAGTCTCTGTGAAGAAGAGTGATGGTCGAATTAGAGATGAAGAGAACGGTTTGAAATTGGGAAGCGAACTCGTGTTTTAAAAGATGCTCTTTTATTATACAGAGCCTGGATTCTCCTTCAGGGCTTAATTAAAACCAGAATGTAGAAGCTATTATCAGACGGCGAGCCCGCGGTCCTCGCCACGGTTCCCACTACTCCACAATGTTTGCTGAGGAGCCACAAATGAGAGGTTATATAATGTTACAGATGAGGACAGGTTACAGGCCACATTTCAGCTGAAGGCTGGATGTACTGGATGTAATATTAATAAAGAAGTATTTGTCTGCGGTGGTGGAAGTAGAAGTATTTCAAACTTCTACTTAAGTAATTGCACAGTGTAGAATTACTTTATATCCGTTGCTTATTTCCACATGCAACAGTTACAAATATGAGACTAAATAATCATGTCGAATGGCCCAAATCAGTACAATGTACAGTCCAGTCAAACTTTTGGACACACCTACTCAGTCGACGGTTTTATTGATATTGATATATTGATATATATGTAATCACGTGGACAAACCAACATATCTTTCATGTATTAGATTCTTCAAAATAGCCTTTTGATGGGAGAAGGTTTGATTTGTTTACTACATAATTCCATATTTTAGCTTAGTTTTGATGCCTTCAGTATTAGTACTTTATACTACTGCCGGGTTGCCTAATCCAAAATAATACATTAGAATGTATTGGTTGATGGTAATTTGTATTAGAAAACTCCATCTGCAAAGTAACTAAAGCTGTCAAATTAATGAAGTAGAATAATTAGTAGAAGTATTAGAAGTAGAAGTAAAATGATACATAAGTACAGTACTTAAAGTAAATGTACTTAAAGTCACATTTACCCAACTTTTAAAATGGATGTACAAAGATTTACACATGTAGGACAAAGTTGAGTGCCATAGTCAAAAAGATGATATAGGAATAGAAACAGAAAAATTAAAAAATAAAATATGAAAAATATAACAAATTCATTCAAATTCAATTAACTAATTATATTATTATGTGGCATTTAATATGCATGCAGCTGAAAACACACACATCATATAGAAATAAAAAAACGACAGCAAATTAAGAACAGTACATATCATGAAAGGTAGAATAAATGGCAAAAACACAATAAAATATTAAATAAAATAAAGCAAATAAAAAATAATAAAACAAGATCAGTTGATGAAATGTATTTTGACCTGACTATCTGTACAATCTGTCTCTATTTGCACTAACCCACTGAGCTCCTCTTTAATGGTTTCAGCTGTTGGAGCTAATCAGCCACCTCAGAGGACAGACTGAAGGTACAAAGAGTTTGACTACCGTTAAAAACCGTTTCAGCCCCACCAGCTGGAGCCAATTAGACAGCCAATAAAACCTGTTCAGGTTACATGCAAACAGCAGACTGCAAATAATCAGCCAATATGACCTCATCCTCACCACAGACGTGGTTTAAACCCGTTTAAGGTCCAACTTCGCTGTTTCAGACGCTTTCCACCACATCTCAGTTGTCATGTATGGCACCAAAATTAAGATTACTGAGAAAGATTAGTGACTTTTCAGACCGCTTTAGTGATTTTAAAACACTGAGGTACTCCTTAAAAAAAGCTAATGACATAGCTAGTTAGTCAGTTTTTCATTAGCATTACTAGGCTAGTCAATAGCATCCATTGCCTATCCATTAGCATTACCAGGCTAGTCAATAGCATCCATTGCCTATCCATTAGCATTACCAGGCTAGTCAATAGCATCCATTGGCTATCCATTAGCATTACTAGGCTAGTCAATAGCATCCATTGGCTAACCATTAGCATTACCAGGCTAGTCAATAACATCCATTGCCTAACCATTAGCATTACTAGGCTAGTCAATAGCATCCATTGGCTATCCATTAGCATTACTAGGCTAGTCAATAGCATCCATTGGCTATCCATTAGCATTCATAGTCAAGTGAATAGCATTTCCTAGCTAGTGACAGTAATGTGTACAGTGGTCGTGTTGCTTTGACAAACAAACAGCACTTAAATTAGTTGCCAACATATTTAACAGGAACATTAAGAATAAACTATGCTCATGTCAAGTATGTTATCAGTAGTAGTTTATTTAAGTTAAATTTAATATTTAGTCAATATATTTATGGTTTATTGTTCACTGCAGTTCACTGTGTGTGTGTGTGTGTGTGTACAGCAGTCAGATAGACACAGAGAGAGCAGAGGAATAAGAGCCCTCTTGGCTATTGGCTGACATTGACCCATGTGGGCGCCTCTGCCCACATAATGACATCTTTTGAGGTTCCCCGTCTCTGAGCAGGAGCAACACTATAGGTGCTGAGCAGGCAGTTGCTATGCAACAATTCGTTGCCAGCAGCAATCAGGTTGGACCTGAGTGGAAAGCAGCAGACAGACGGAGGAGGAGGTTTGAATCTGTGTTTAGAAAACCTGGAGGTTTACCAGTGTTTCTGCAGTAGATTTGATTATTTAAAGGCTTAATGGGAGAAATTGAGCCGCAGCACCAGCAGAGTAACAGTAAAGACATCTCAAAGGAGAACAGGTTGCAAATACAGTGAACATGCACAACACCAAATATGTCTATATTAAACCAAAAAAACAAGAAATATGATTAAAAGTGAAACATTTCCTGCTGCATACACTGTCCTATAAGAGCTACACATCTCACTGTGTTCTGTAATGAAATATACACGTTTTTACTTAAAAAAACAACATATACACAATAAAAATGAGATATAACTTCACAGGCTGCCATAAAAAGATCATCATGTGCTGCAACAAATGGGCTATAAACAGCTATTTTCAGATTTCACATGGTTCCCACTGGATACACAAAATACTTCACCAGACTTTCTACACAGAGAACAACTGGAAACACGAGCTGAGGTGGAGAATTAGTGGAGTTAAAGTTTATTATAATGTGATACTGACATTTTCTAGTCTCCGCTAGAAGCCATCAGTCCCTCAGATGTAACTATCGGTCGCTTTCAGCTGACTGACATTATGACCTATTGTGTTGATCTTATTTTTACAGGCTCATATTAAGACATGAAATATTCTGTTCTGTTTGGTTTCATCCAAATCTTTTTTTTGCACTAAATACTTTGATAGCTGAAGGTTACATCCTGGTGATTTGCATACAGGTTTGTTGCCATGCTGGAAATAAACGTACACATGAATCCTCAACAGAAGCGTCGACTCAGCTTCAGGATGCAGCTTCTGCACAGAATGACTGTGGATTTTGTCCGTTATCTTTAACACTGCAGTCGCTCTCCACATGAATCACTTCAAACTCAGTATTGACAGCAGGAATGATCACAGCAACCTGAGAAATCCACCAAGTGTTTATATGTGAAAAGTAGTTTAAAGCCTTTTATGTCTCCAGAGGAAGCTGTGTGAAATCTGATAAATTTACTCCAGTGTAGATTAATGTACCAAAAAATGAAATATAACTCTGAATGGATCCATTTTTGGCCGATACTTTTGTACTTTTACTTAAAGTGGATTTTAAATGCAGGACTTTCACTTGTAGCTGAGTATTTTTTTTATTGTAGTATTGTTACTTCTACTTCTGAGAAAGATATTTATGTTTACCAGGACCTCAATCAAACCTGTGTATCAAAAGATACGCAGCTTATTAACAATTAATGTCAAACTGTGTCATATAAATCTAAAAAACCAAACAGTAAAACAAAAATAACAACAAAACAAAGCCTTGTATTTACCGTATTTTTCGGACTATAGAGCGCACCTAAATATAAGCCGCACTAAAATTTAAATGAAATACATATTTTGTCACATATAAACCGCACCGGACTATAAACCGCGGATATATACATACGCAGATACATAAGTGTTTATTCATATACTGAACTGATTGTTGATCAGTGCCGCAATAAAAGCAGCAATATAAGTGCAGATAAACAAAACAGAAAAGTCATTGATGGTTTTATTCATCTTCCTCATGTGCACTGTGGGCTGAAGAAAAATTCATAGAAAAGCTGCATCTCTGTATAGGCTGCATGGTTGAAAGTATGGGAAAAAGTAGCGGCTTATAGTCCAGAAAATACGGTAGTCGCCATGTTGTCCATGTTTAGGTTAATCCAGTGGTTTTTAGTGTGTAATTCGTGCCGGTTCTTTTAATAAAGCATGTGCACACTGCTCTGTTTATGTGGGATGCAGCTTTAAAAATAATCTCTCTGCTTCTTTGACTGAAAACTGATGTGGCTCATGTGGGAGTTTGTGGTCTACATTAGAAATCCACATCATATCCTGGCTGCGTCTGTCTGCGGCTGCCTTCCCTCGCCTCTCTCCAGGGTTTAATTAGAGCCACTGAGCTCTGTGTGAATAATGCAGCACCTGAACACACCTGAGCGAGCTGCTCGAGCAGAAAGAACAACCGCAGGGAGGCCGAGCGAGCGCCGCCTCCAGAGACAGACACACACACACAGAGAAAAGGTGAAGAACTTCAGTGGATTTAAAGGTCTTCATGTCATTTTAATCAGCACACTAAATGAGAATAAACACGTAAAACTGCATCTTCTACAACAACAGTCTCACTTTTATTATTTTGCATTTTTCGTGGAGTCTTGGGTGGTTTAACTAATAACAATGCATCATATTAAACGCTGCAACTAACGATTATTTTCATTATTGATTAATCGATTAGTTGTTTGGTCCGTAAAATGCCAGAAAATGTCAATCGTTGTTTTTCAAAGCCTGAAACTATTCATTGATTATTTAAAAAAAAAAAAAAAGTGGACATTCAGATTCATTTAAAAGTTTGCAACTAATCAATTAATCCACAAATCGTTCCAGCTTTAACGATATTAGAAACTGATCACATGTTTCATATGTACAGTCCTGCAAAGTAAGCAGTAATTATAACTGACAAAAATATGTACATGTAGTAGAATAAAAGTACAATAATTGATGAAGACAATAAAGTTGGAAAATAAAATGACTTAAACACAGCATGTGAGTAAATGTACATTCCTCATCTTTGTATTATTGTTGGTTGCATAAGTGTGAAAATAAAGTAATATATCTAATCTAAATATTATTAACAGTAGCAGTGATAGTGTTGATGTTGCTACTAGAATTGTGTATCCTTCATGTTTACTGTGGCAAACACAGTATCTGATGTATTAGTGTAATAAACAGGTGAGTGTCTGCAGGATGAAGACGGGCTGTTTGTGCCATCTAGTGGTCTTTTTCTTGGAGCACATAAACAACACACAGAAAATCCAAAAAAATCTACATAATATGTAGTATAATGTATAATATGATTAAACCCAAAATGTCTTTAGGAATTTGCACAACTTAAATACAATATCAGTCAGTTTGTGCCATAATCATCATCAATCATCTTTTAACTGGCGAATCGTAGTTCAGGGTCAAAGATCAAATGAATGTGGAACATATACGGAAAATAAAGTTGCACTCTGGGAACAACAGGAGGTCTAATACATTAAAAACACAGGAACGCTGTGTGATATTTGAAGGAGAAAAGATTATAATGTAATATTTAAAAATATAACTGAAGAGTTATTTACATAATGGTGTAAAGTAGTCCAGTGATTGTAGGTGGCAGTATGCATCCTAGAAGCAGCAACTAAACCAAACAGAAGAAGAAGAAAGCCTGCAGGCATTTCGCCGTCTCTCATTGGCTAGTTAGGCGCTGTTTTGACCACGTGATGCAGGAAAATGTCTGCCTGTAACGGGAGTAAAGATGGTACGTTGAAGTTTTAAACGTGTTATTTGACTTATTTTGTTTGTCTGACCTGTTTTTTTGAACATGTGAATACATTAACGAGTCCGTCATCGGACAGCAGACCTGCCTGAAACATAGTCAGCTCTTTACTTTATAATGTCTGGAGCTAAACAGATAGCAGCTAGCCGGCTAAGCTAACAGGCTAACCAGCAACCTGCTAGAAAATAAAGACCAAATTATCTGATTCCAGCTTCTCAAATGTGATATTTTGTGATTTTCAGTAAGTAAACGGAATATCTTTGAGTTGTGGACAAAACATTTGAGGACATTATCTTGGTCTTTGACAACATTTCTAATAATGTTGATAATGTTACCTGCAGCTTTACCGTCCACAGTAATGTGTTGTCAGTTATGTCATGTTACTGAGTTGCTTGTGCTCCTGTCTCAGGTCAGGACAGCATACTGGAGCCGCTGTGTTTCCCAGAGCAGCCAGCCGATGACTCCGGTGCTCCCAGGCTGCAGCGTCCCAGTGCGGAGCTGCTGGTGTGTCTGTTCTGCTCTGAGTCTGTCCCTCTGAAGCAGAAAGACGTCCTCCTCAAACACCTGCTGCTGCAACACAAGTTGGTCATCGCTGACGTCAAACTCATCGCAGACCTCCCAAAGTAGGGACCCTTAACCCTGAAGTCATTCAGAAAACTCAGCAGAGCTTTGCAGATTTGAAAAATAAGTAAAAAAATGTCTCCATTATGTCGACTGTGAGCGCTGCTGATGCTTTGCTGATGCGTTTCCTGTCCTCCATCCTCCATCAGGTACATGTTGTACTGGAAAGGCAGATTCTTGGAGCAACCCGTCACAGATTTCTGCAGCGTCATCAAAACAAACTCCACCGGCCCCGTCGGTGCGTCGAGTTTAGAGATGCAAATAATGATTATTAATCATTAAACAGTAAAAAGATGCCCATCATAATATCCCAGAGCACATAGTGACATCATTAAACCCGCCTGCATGTGATGTGACTATAGTGTGAATGCACTCATGACTTCATCGTCTTAACAGTGGGAATATTGTGGAGTCTAACACAGATAATGTAAAGCTGGTCTTGTTCCTTCAGAGAAACAGGAGGACTACTTCCTGCTGTGTGACGTCCTTCCAGAAGACAGAATCCTCCGAGAGAAGCTGCAGCAGAAACGACTGGTGTGGATCTAAACAGCAAGTCATCAACATTAAACTCTTCTGCTCTTCTTCTGTGGTGTTTCTCTGACAGTGTTGCTCCTCCACAGGAGGAGGTGCTGGAGCAGCAGCAGAAGGAGAGAGACGACAGCAGCTTCCGTCGTCTCTGCATGTTCTGCAGCGAGGAATTCTCTGGAAACAGGTTCTGTACTGTATATAATCCAATACTAATAAAAATAACAATAATAATCAATACTGCAGCAGTGGTGGTTGTTCTGTGTCATGTTTCATCCTATATTCACTTTAACAGTATTTTACCAGCCAATCATCATACGTCTACAAACTTGATTAACTTTGTTAAAGTTAAAAAATGACTATTTCTTGTCGTCTTTTCTTTTAAAGAGTTCTTGCTTGTCGTTAATTCCACAGGAAAATGTCAGTATATCATTATTCATTTGAAGAATAAGCGTAGAATATCATTTATTGTCCTCACTTGCAAACATAAAAGATTTTGTGTGACGCTGCAAAAGTAACAGTAAAGCATAAGACTGGTGTTTTTCTGTATTTTAGTTTTGGTCAACAAGTATAAGAACAAAACTATCAATGCGTTAGTCAGCCTCTCAGTATTTTTTGACGTAAATATAATAAAATCCTTTTCAGGTCGTCTCTGCTGAACCACATGGCCAGAGAACATTCCTTCAGCATCGGACTGCCGGATAACATCGTCTACTGCGACGAGTTCCTCGACACTCTGCAGAGCAAACTGGACAAGTAAGAACGACGCACGAAGACGACCAGTTTGTACCTTTGTGACACTAGTGTGCGGTTACCACAAAAAAAAGAAAATATTTAGTTGATCTTCAGATTTAAAGTTTTAGATAACTTTGCTTGAAAATGTCTTCAGTTAAATCCTGAAACTGAATTTTCCGAATATAAACTGAGTTATTTTGAGCCAGTCTGTGTTCCTACTTCACATACTGCTGTGTTTTAACCCTTTGCTCTCGATGGACATCATTTCTGTCTATAGAAATGTTTTGAAGTTCATTTAATTTAACTGAAGATGTTCTTCAGTTCCTTCTTTTCTGCAGTTTAGAAAATGGTTGGATCTCAAGCTGAAAGGTTTTTGTTTGTTTTTTATGTCCTCCTGTCAGTCTGCAGTGTTTGTACTGTGAGAAAACCTTCCGGGATAAAACCACGCTGAAGGATCACATGAGGAAGAAAGCTCACCGCCGCATCAACAGCAACAACCATGAATACGACTGCTTCTACGTCATCAACTACTTGGTAAAAAACACACTTTCAACACACTGGAGCTTAAGTTCCTGAACCTTTATGGAAAGTAAAGCCATTTCTTTTTCCACCTGGGACTATCTTAAGTTTCCTCCAGTCGAAATGTTTTCAGGTTTATGATGTCATCTTCAATCAACAATCTCCTAAAGCAGCAAATTATCTCATCTAAGAGGCCACAGCCAGATGACGTTTGGCATTTTTACTTCACAACAGATCAAAAATATGAATCAAAGTTTTTGATTAATTTCAGGAGCTGGGGAAAACCTGGGAGGAAGTGCAGAGTGAGGACGACCGAGAGCTGGCAGACGACGAGGACGAGTAAGTGTCAAAACATCCAGGTGTCATTTACCTCCTCTGAGGACACTTCTCAAATATACTATCACATCTGCCTCGTCTCCCAGCCGTCTGACGTCTCTGTATTGTCCACAGTGATTGGTCGGACTGGCAGTCTCATCCCGTCTCTGCTGTGTGTCTGTTCTGTGATTACCAGTCTGAGACGATGGACCAGATCCACACACACATGAAGGTACAGCATAAAAAAATAAAAAATATTTTGCCTGATTAACAACCACGTTGTCTTTCTGTTTTTAGTGTTTTGACTTTTTTTTTTTAAAAATAATTGTTTGTCTTGTTTTTTCAGGAAACTCATGACTTTGATCTCCATAAACTGAGGATAGAACTCAGTGAGTAAAACCTCATTACAAAATAAACCAACTAATGTCCAAAAGCTGATGAATAATTTAATTAAAAAAATGTATATTAATCTGTTTGTTTTTTAATATGATGTGATTATTACGTATGGTCTTTAATCCGTATTGTTACTGTTTCGCTCTGCTGCGTCTCTCCTCAGATCTCAGGTTCTACCAGCAGGTCAAACTTGTGAACTTTATCCGGCGGCAGATCCATCAGAGCCGCTGCTACGGCTGCCAGGAGAAGTTTGACTCCAGAGAAGACGTCGTGCGTCACATCGTGGCTGAGAGTCACGTGATGAAGCTGCCAGAGATGTCAACCTGGGACCAACCACAGTGAGTCCAACAGCTGTCTGTCTTTTTATTCTATTAGTTTTAGCAGGTTAGGTTGTTTTTACCATTTCTACGACAATATTTATATTCTGGGGCTCACATGTAACATGCAGTGACTCCACTAAAGAGAGTTTATAGAATTTTTAAGTAAACTTTTTGACCTCAATCTCTCCTCAGGTATTACTTCCCCACATATGAGAACGACGCCCTCCTGTGCACGCTGTCCGACAACGATGAAAGCGATGAGGTGAATCACGGAGAAGACATCCCGGTGATCGCAGAGGACGTTTCTAATCTTAGAGAGCTCAAACAGACGAGTGTCCTCAACCAGCTGCTGAAGAACAGAGGCTCCTGCAGCTGAGATGACGGACGCACAGTTTGGATCTTCTTTGTTTTCTGGACAGATCTTCTTCTCATCAGACTGGTTTGTAGCACATGTGGACAGCACAGATATAGATGGTGCTCTGAGAAACCTTTCCAGGTACAGACTGATTTAAGATGTTGGTGAGCAGTTCATCTGCTTTCAAACAATAAAGATGCAAGTCGCTGATAATTCTCTGTAAGTTCATCACTGCATTTTCATTTCTTATAAAAATATCAATTATAGCCACTTTAAATTACATTATATTTTATATTCTTAATTAAATTAAAGTATATTTTTCTCTATTTACATTTAATGACAACAGAGTGCAGATTAAAAACAAATGGACCACAACATCCCCAGCTGTCATTCTGACGAGTCTCTCTCCGTCTTTCCCTCATTTCCTGTAATCTGTATAAACGTGTACATAAAGTCCCTGAGCTGTGACACATCACACAGAAGATTAGAGAACAAACAGCCTGGCTGGAGGTTCAGTCGTCTACTTGACGCTCTTGTTTTTAGCCGGTACGATGTTCTGTGTCGCTTTGCCAAGTGAAACCTGCCGTATGGTGGAACCAAACTGCAGCGTGCTCTGAGTTTCCATCACGTCCTTCACGTCTGGACTCACATTCACAAACACGCAGCACTGCAGAGAATCCAGAGGACACAGCTGTCAGTGATAAAACAAAGCGGACGCTGTCTGTAACTCGTGTCGATTGTTAAAGGACAAATACCTTTGCGTCTCCGCTGAGGCACGGCTGCAGGAGGTGGGTTAGTTTAGAGTTTCTGAACGGGATGTGAAGGGCATTACACTTCAGAGCGCTGAACACCTGCAGGAGATGACAGCGACCTTTGACCTTTCTTGTTATATAAAAACCTGCCATTATGGTGACATGACATTTCTAATAAAGCCTTTGAACTGGATCAGGTGTGTGAGAACGAGACGCACCTGTCCCAGCGCGGTCAGTGACTTGTTGATGGCGGCCGCCTCCACCAGCCTCTGACCTTCGGCTTCGGTTTTGGAGATCCGTTCAGATCCGGCGAGGTCACACAAGGTCAACGTACCGCGAGACATCAGTCCTGACACCTCGTCTGAACCCTCCACCTCCAGCGCCACCACCAGGTGAGAGCGGGAACTGAGGAAGAGGAAGAAGATTACAGATACCATAATGAAAACTGGTTTTAATCAGTGATATTTCTGTATTTCTGACCTCTGTATGTTCATCTTGGTCGAGGCGATCTTTCTGTTCTTTTCACCCGTCTCCATGACGTTGAGGATGTCGGCCTCGGTCTGAACTTGGACCTGGGTCAGTCCCGGGACAGACACTGACTTCCCCTGGACTCGGATGTCCAGCGCGGCGCCGGGGCTTTTGGTCAACAAGTCGTTCAGGCTGTCATTATAAATCTCCAACATGGAAATCTAAAGATAGAAACGTGACAGATATGGAGAAACCAGGAGTGGTTCAGGAGCTACAGCCATTTTAATTGAGTTCATAATAATGAAGAAAACTTGAACAACATTTATACAACATCTTAAATCAAGTGTGACAGATACCTTCAGAGTGTAGGACACCTTCTCTTTTTCTGCACAAATGCGGAGCAGTTCTCGTATTGACCTGAGGGGACACACACACACACACACACTCTCTCAGTGCAGACGTGAGGTAAGAGGAGATGGTGATGAGCAGAGTTTTGTGTTGCTGTTGTTCGTCTCCTCTCTGACAGGAAACTTGACCTCTCTGTGTAAACTGATTCTCTTTCTGTCAGCACTGCGCCTCATCACATATTTATTAACGATTGTGAGGCGACACGTCAAATAATGAGACGCAATTAGTCTCATTTGGCCCCTGACAGCGATTCATGTTCCAGACGGGGAGATAAACAACCGCCAGAGGTGACAGAAGTATTCAGATACTTTACTTAAAACCTCAAAGTACCAAAACAGCAAAGTAAAAATACATCATTACAAGAAAAAAGACCTGCATTAAGTACATAAGTATAGTGATCTTGATGTAGTTAAAGTACTGCAGTAACAGTACATAAGTATAGTGATCTTGATGTAGTTAAAGTACTGCAGTAACAGTACATAAGTACTGTGATCTTGATGTAGTTAAAGTACTGCAGTAACAGTACATAAGTACTGTGATCTTGATGTAGTTAAAGTACTGCAGTAACAGTACATAAGTATAGTGATCTTGATGTAGTTAAAGTACTGCAGTAACAGTAGTGACTGATATATTATTATATATGACATCATTATATTATTAATACTGAAGCATCAGTGTTAGAGCAGCATGTTACTGTTGTAGCTGCTGGAGGTGGAGCTAGTTTCAACTACTTTATATACAGTTAGTCTTAAATCATGTGTATCGGTACCTGATGTTGACTCCGGGGTTCTCCTTGCTGCCCATCATGGTGTACGTCTTCCCGGAGCCAGTTTGTCCATAAGCCAGAATACAGACGTTGTATCCGTCCACACAGGAAGTGATCAACGGCAGAGTTCCTGCGAACACGTCTTCCTGCAGAGAGGAGGAAGATGATGATGATGTTAGATGGAAAGCTCATCTTCTAAAATCCAAAAGTAAAATAATGATGTACTGATGTTTTAATTAATCATTATAAGACTGTCATTCTTTTAAAGTGCCGTTAAAATGGTTTTAATAGTGGATGTACACTGCTGCTCTATGAAAGTACACAGCTTGTTAAGGCCCAGAGCTCGTTAAGAGCTGCAGCTCATTAGATTAGATCTAACTATCAACTCCCTGTACCATGATAAAATTAAATATTAATATCTCTGTGAGGATATTTCTGTAAATACTAGCTGAGTATGAGTTAACTCCTCTAGAAAGCACATTTGGACACTGATATAGAGTTGGGAGTTGTTTTGAAAGTACAGACACAGTACTGGTTCTTGTGGCATTGTTTAATTTCCATGTCTCCGTATTTCTGTCTGACACGTTCAGACTCTTTGGAAACTCTTCAGTCTTCGGTTTGAGATGAGTTCAGTGTGTTTGTGTTTGTACTTTTGTACTGATGGACACACGAGTGGCTTCAGAAGGGTTGAAGAGATGATGATAGTGTTTTACCTGTGTGCTACTGGAAGGATAGACCTTGTCAAACTGGAACTTCCTCCTGCTTCCCTTCTGGGCAACCACCACCTCCTGATCATCAGTTTTCTCCAGGCAGGAGCTCGATGCTGAGCTCTTTCTGCAGCGGCAGAACACACGGATGTTTCCCTGCAGCTCCAGCAGCTTGTTGTACAGACTCTTCCGCTCCACCGCTTCCTTCCTGTAGAGGGATCGCAGCTCTTCTACTTCCCCAGCTGCCTCCTGCTCCACTTCGGCCACTCTCCCTACGCTGCCCTTCAGCTGCTCCAGCTGGTTCTTCATGTCAGTCAGGGCCTGGTGAACTGTGGATCGAAGCTGCTTGTTGGAGACGTTCAGCTCACGGGTCAGTTGGCTCACCTGGCGGAGGTGGCCGGGGTCCACAGTGGGCTTGGTGATGGTTTTGGATGGCAGGACAGCAGGTGCCCGGCGGTTCAGGAGGGATCGGATCTTCTCTCGTGCCTCCTGCTGGTTGGCCTCGAGCTCAGCCAGCTTCTGGTTCAGGTGC
This sequence comes from Pampus argenteus, assembly GCA_036937835.1. Lineage (NCBI taxonomy): Eukaryota > Metazoa > Chordata > Actinopteri > Scombriformes > Stromateidae > Pampus > Pampus argenteus. The sequence continues at coordinate 1,831,177 of CM072869.1, forward strand.
TGGATGACGTCGTTCAGGTAGTGGACCTCCCTCGCCAGGTAGCTGTTCTTCTGGAAGAGACTGTCCACCTCCTTCTCTTTGGTCTGGAGCTTCTGCCTCAGATCCTCGATGACCCGATCCCTCTCCAAGAGGGCTCTGCTGGGTTAAAACGAGACGTTTGTTCAGTTTAATGAAGCAACTCCTGCTTTAATGCCACATTCATGTTATAATTACGATTGGGACACATCAGCCCAAATCATTCAATGTAATTAAACCCAAGTTTAATGTAATTTTGTCAAAAGTATTTAAGACCTCAGTTATCATACAGTACAAGACAACCTGAAATAGCTGTAGGCATAGCTGCAGAAATCACAAGTATGCTGAATGTGGTTCACACAGTTAATCCTGCGTTTCTTGCAGACCTGAAGGAGTTGAGGTCAGTGTAGTTGTGATCAGCGCTGGGAGAGGCCTGCAAGAGGATTTCTCCAAACATGGTGAGGTAGACGGAGATGACCTCTTCAGGGTCGTAGTTACACTGTCTGAGCGCTGCAGTGATCTCCTTCTGGTCCACCAGGCCTGGTAGGCTGGACTGCAACACAACGCCACATACAGCCTTGCTATTCAATTCCTTCACAGTTTATCATTTTTTAAATAAGTCCTTGGTATTCAACGACACATTTGCTTCCACAACTGTTCCTGGCAGAAACATCAGAATGAAGTGATGAATGTTGAGCATCAGAGTCTTCCTCACCATGACTCGTTGGATTCGGGCTTGGACGAACTCAACGTTCATCTCCCACTGCAGCGGCAGCAGCAGCCAGACGCCCGACTGAAGATCCCAGAACCTGCAGATATTCACCCTCTCCTGTGGATAAATAACTGAAAAACTGAAACCCTACACTTAAAACTAAACTGAACAAACATCATCTTGTGCCATGAGTACCTCAAACATGTAGGTGATGACGGTCCCTTTGCCTTGGATGTAGATGCTGCCGATGCGGTCGTCCTCCCTGACCGCCGGCTGACTGCTGGACACAGTCTGCAGCTGACCGGAGCTCTAAAGGGACAAAATACTTTACACATATCCTCTCAAAAAAAGCAAGCCCTGATTGACAATAAAAACAAAAAGTACTTTTCAAGGAATCACTTGAACATGCTGCACTGTAGTGTATGAAAGTCTCATTTATTCTCAACAGACGCACCTCGTTATTGGGGGTGATGAAGTGTCCCTGACTGTACCACTCTGCTGGAAAAGGCTGCAGCTTCTAGTAAACACAGAGCTACAGTCAGCCACCCAGTTGCATGTGTAAAAATAATTATAGACCAGACCACATGCAGAAAACAAAAGGAGTTCCCACCTGCGAGTCGTCGACATAAACCCTGTTTCCCTGATGGTTGAAGCAGCTGTAGAGCATCCCGTTGTTGTGGAGGAAACTCTCAAAGTCCAGAGACACTTCTTCACCTTCTTCCACAGTTTCCTGATGATTAGTATTCAAACATCTTTTGTTTTGTCCCATTTACAGCAACCAGTCTCAATAAATGATTGGATTTATTTACTAAAATTGCCCCCAAATAGTTTAGCTTTTGAACAGTTTTTATTACAATTATTTTTTTAATATATGTCAAATATATAGATACATATAGAAATATTATTATTAAAAATGCACAAACACATCAAATAATACATTTTCCCCAAATGCTGTAAAATATGTATTCTACTAGTGTATATATATATATATATATGTATATATATGTATATAATCCTATGATGTGTTTAAACATGTACATACAGCATGTGTAAATATTTCTGTCCAAATATACAGAGATGTAACAGATACTAATACTAATAGCAACGGATAACATGACATGAATGCATTATTAATGTTTGAGTGAATATTTTAAAAAGCTGCTCACATTCGCTGCTGTATTCATGACAGCGTGAGTTGTTTCTTCTTCTTGGTTCCTGTTGCTCTCTTCACTCTTTAACGACTGGATGTCCACAGTGTGACTGTCAGGCTCTGCTGCTTCTTCTTCATCTGCCTGAAAACACAAACATCACAAACAACATGTTGACAGACTCTATTAACGTCACCTGTACTACTGGTGGAAGTAATCTGGATCCTTTCAAAGGGTCACCAGGTAAATCTGAGGGGCCGTGAGATGATTAATGGGAGAGGAAAGAAGAAGAAACAAAGTTCTGATACACAAATCTGTTTTCAGCTTTTGGACTTTTTCTCTAATCTTTGATTTTTGCTGAAATATTGGATCATTTGAACATTTATTGAAATGAAACCATGTGAGAAGTTTAGAGGTAAAAATCACTATTTGGTGGAGCTGTTAACAACTCATAGACATCTGAAATGTGACCCGACTACACACTGCTTTTAGTAAGACGTCAAAAGACTAAAAGGTTGAAACCACTGAATAAAATAAACATGGATTTACCTGCAGGGTGTCGACGCTCCGTCCCGCCGGTGTGGAGGCTCGGGGCGGGTCAGGCTCAGCCTCCACACCGGCTTCCAGTCTCTGCGGCTGGGATACTTCACTGACGGACGCCCCGCTGCCCATCCCGACATCCAGACAGACACACAGCCGGAGACAGAGAGAGGCAGGTGGGAGCAGGTAGAACCAGCAGTGACGGCGGTCACACAGGTGACAACAGGTGCAATCTGACACACCTGTCCGCGTGACACCACAACAACTCAGGCCCTGTTTACACGTACACGGGTATTTTTAAAAACGGAGACATTTCCCTTCGTTTGTACCTATCTTTTACACGCAAACGGTGAATTCGCCTCTGAAAACGAATCTTTCTAAAAACTCCGGCTAGAGTGGAGATTCTGGAAAACTCCGGTTTTGCGTTTGCGTGTAAATTGAGATAAACGGAGTTTTAGGCAGCTGATGCGCTAAAAGTGCGACCAATGTTTACTTGTTGCTATGACGACGATCATGGAAGCGCTCAGAGTAGCAGTCGCATTTATTCTGGTGCAAACACTTCTTATGTGTTTGCATTTGCATACACAGCTGATGCATCATGTCGATGACCAGAGACGAATGAGGGCTCGGAGGTCAGCACTTTTATCACTTCTCCCACCTATTCGAAGACCCAGTCGCCGTCACCGCCAACGTCGCCGGTTTTGGGTCCAACCCGGGAGGACTGCTGTATGGTGGGATAATTTTGAAAATGAAGTGGTTGTCCCGGAGGAGTGGCGTGAAAATTTTAGGATGTCGCGGTCATCACTGTTGGCACTCTCCGACTTGCTGCGTCCTTACATCGAGGGCGAGATGACCGTCATGCGCTTGATGGCGTTTTTATGCGGGTTGATGTAAACGAAAACTTTTTTGAAAACGATGCTATGTGCACGATGTTATTTTGGAAAACGGAGGGAGGGAAATATTCGTTTCTCAACATACCCGGCTACGTGTAAACGTAGCCTCAGTGTCACAACGAGTCCAAGTCAAAATAATACAGCCACTGTTATCTTAATAGCCAGTATAGACAGGTGAGAAAGTGACGTCATGTGCTTTCATTATTATATATATATATTCAGATCAGCCCAAAAACAGGTAAAATCTTCTGAAAATACATTATTTAGTTTTTAATTTCTTTAATTCATTGACAGGTATTTAAATATCTTTACTTGACATGGATCAGCTCACTAGAGGGCAGCATCTGTATAGTTATAGTGTTTATAAACAGTTTAAACATTAAAGGTCAAAGATTTATGAAATATGATCCAGGAAGTCAAATCTGAATAAAACATCCATCAGGAGCTGAATCTGTTTATGAGGCAGGATTTTATTTATGTTGTCTGATTATTACACACATTAACGTGTTATATTAATGTGATATGTCATTACACACATTAATGTGTTATATGTTATTACACACATTAATGTGTTATATGTTATCACACACATTAATGTGTTATATGTTATTACACACATTAATGTGTTATATGTTATCACACACATTAATGTGTGTAATAATCAGCCTACATAATTTATCCTGCTGAAAAACACTATAAATGGGAAATAAAACTGGGAGTGATCCACAAACCATCATGCTTAATTACTTTTGAGTGTATGAGAGTAAATGAGAGCTGGTTGGCCTCTAGGGGGCGCTACCAGTGCTTTAAACAATTAGTTTTATTAAAAATGTATCACCTTAACTGCTTTCTCCTGCAGCTCGTGATGTCTTTACACTTTTGCTCTCTGATTTGTGATGAGATTTTCTTGCAGAGTCTGAGCAGCTGGTGAAACCCCGGCAGATATATTGTGTCTAAGTCTGTCTGTCTGTCTGTCTGTCTGTGTGTCTGTCTGTCTGTCTGTCTGTCTGTCTGTGTGTGCCACGGAGCAGTAAAATCCTCACTGATTGCCCCTTTTAAAATGTGTGCAGTGGGATTTTTCCTGGAGGAGCTGCTGGCTGCTCCTCCAGTGCAGCGGGACTCAGGCTGTGTCATCGAGCCAAATTAGAAATGACATGCAATAAAAAGAGGAAAGGAAACGAGTTTCCTCGGGGAACAATCTAGAAAATTACTCTCTATTCACACAGACACAGAGAATATTGACAGAGTCACACAGCCAATCAGCTTTTTGTTGCTTTTTATCAGCACCGTCTCAGAACATCTGCTCCTTTCTCTGCTTCCTGTCTGTCTGATTGTCTGTCTGTCTGTTGCAGCGTCTCACTGCCAAGTCTTGGATTAATCCAGGTTTGGCACCTACAACTCCTCCAACACAAACAACAACTCCTGTGCGTTTGTTGGTTTTAAAATGTGTTTTTGAATCACAATCTAGTCGTACAGTAGCACAACCTCGCTGATGATGGTGTGTACAGATGTAGAGAAGAGCTTGTTAGGCTTAGAGAAATGATGCATATTCATGAAGCTTCATTTTAGCTCTTTAACTTCTGAGATCGATCGTTATTGGGACACGAGGCCCGGATCTGTGTCTGCAGCAACTCCAACAACGTAGGTGGGAAAACAACCAAAAGCTCAAACATGTGGAAGAAGACCGGTGCATGATTTAATAAACCAATAATATGAAGGCAGCATAAGATCCACATCAGAGCCAGACGTGTAAGAAAATACATTTATTTACAAAGAGCAGCCTGACTGACGGCTTCACCTCAACAAACCAGAATCATTCAGGTTTCAAACCTGAACTCACATCCTGGTCAGACCGCGCACACACAGATAGAGAGATATTTCATTTTGTCTTTGTAAAACAGGGAAATGTAATAATTTCAACATTTAAGATGCTTTAGATTACGGCCCGCAACGTACAGCGTCATTATTCCCAAGAGATTATATACTCTTATATGAACATGTTTGCTGTGTGTTGCACGACCAGACTACAGATGTAATAAGAGATGTGCTGATAGTTGCTTTGTGAAAAATAACATCAAAATGTTGATGTACTGGAGGGTCAAACACATACATGTAGGTACACGGGAACAAGATGTGAAATTAGAAAATAATGAGGTGACAATCTGGGAATAATTTATAAACATGTAATATTACAGCGTAGTTACTGTTACTACAGTAACGCTCCTGGTTGTCAGTTCAGCTGTATTTACTGCAGGAACGTCATAAGAAATGTTTTTCTACTTACTTTAGTCAAATATATAAATAAAGCACAACAGGATTCATAACTCTGTCTTCACCCGAGCTTCTTTATTGCTCAGTGACGGTCATCTAAGGCGTAAAAATATTTTGTTTTTCAGGAATAAATAATAATAAAGCATTTTTTGGAACATGTAATGGTGTTTGCATTGTGATTAATTCATATACAGCAGCTGTTTAAAAAAAAAAGCAGATATGCATATTGTTCAACATTTTATGTTATTGCTGTAGAAAGCCATCAACTCTGCTCATGTGAGGACACATTTTAATTAATTGCTGATTAATTATGTCTTTAATGCTTGCTAGCTAACAATTAAAATGGGTACAGTATCTGAACATGGTCGTTACATCAGACCACAAGGCCTCTACAATCTGCTGACTTATTCAGAAGTATAACTGAAATCACATTTAGCCGTCCCCCTTTGTGCTTGGCTTACTTTAAGTGGCTTGTTAATAGTGTCTGTGTTTGAGTGACATTAGCTTGAAGGCTAACCAGCGTTGCATCATGCAGAATATAGACAAAGTAAATAAACAAGTACAAGTCATGGCACGTTGTTAGCAGAGGTGTTGAAGAGTAAGAAACAAAGCAACATCTAACAGCATCTGCACGTATGTTTACATGCTGTTTACATGTGCTGCAGCTGAGCAGATAATTAGCTATAGAGTTATCTGACGTTAGCAGTGCACTTTTCTTTGGTGGATGTTTGTTTTGTGGCTTATTCAACAAGCTAAGGTGCAGGACAAGACACATGTTCATGTCTGAAAGTTAAATAAGGAGCAGGAAAGCTAATACGGGTTGTTGTTCAGAGTCTGTAGCCGGATGCTGTCAGGCTCAGTGTGACCGTCATGAAATCATCAATTTTAAAATCTAAATTTCTTCCTTTTGGATTCAGATTTTTTTCCTCACAGGACGTGATTTACAGAGCAGATGTATGTGCTGTGGCACACAAAACAAAAAAAAAGATTTAATTTCAGTTGGATTTTAACACATAAGCTGTTGGTTCTCCAGCGTTTCTAATATACAGTACATATGAAACAAGGCCTTCAGTTCTTATGAGCCTTGCAGTATTTTACATTTTGCCTGGTTATATTTGGTGATTGTTATTTATAATACCGTAATTTAAAATATGATACAGGTGAAATCATCTTAAACAAAACTTGTTTTACTTGGATTACTTATAATTACCAACAGAAGAATAATTTACAATTACTTACTCAGTTTGACATCAGTCAATGTAGCTGCCCTGAAATCAAAAGTTTTGCATGATTCTCAACAAAGTTTATGATACATATGTACAATAAATTGCTGACCGGAAGCAGTTAAAGGAGATTACCGGTGTCCATCATTTGAAACACAACCTTTGCTCCCATATGTTTGTTGTAATCTACAGTGGACAGCTGTTTTAGGAAATTACTGAACCTTTTTTAAACATGAAACTAAATATTTGTGAGGTGTTTTAAAGATTTACATCTTCGGTAGGAACCAACGGGCTTGGAGCGGAGAGACACAGACAGGGAAGGGAAGGAGAACAGTATGTATGAAAGATGGACGAACACATTGTTGTGACAATAAGAAAAATATAGATGTCTCCTCTTCTCCTCATCCTCAGCTGAAGAAGTCTTTGGAAATGGCCTCCACAAAGTTGGGAGCTGACATGAGGATGCCGATGGTGCAGAGGATGGTGAAGAGCGAGAACGCCACCAAACACAGCCGGTCGATCACCGCAGCAGCAAACTTCCACTCGTTGCAGGCCGTCTCCTCTTCGTCCTGACCACGGAAACGGCTGGCGATGTATCTCACCTCCTCCAGGATCTGGTTGAGCTCTGCCAGTGTCGAGCCCCCCACTGCTGCTCCTGCTCCTCCTCCTCCTCCTCTTCCTCCTGCCCCGCCTCCAGCTCTCAGAACGTCCTCCTCACTGCCGCCTCCCACCAGCCGTGGACATAGGAGCTCGGGTTGGTTGTGCGAGCTGTAGTGCATCCCCTCCATGCCACGGAATCCGACATACAGGAGGTTGCCGTTGGTTACCTGAGGATGATGTCGCAGCGACCCCTGGCTGACGCTGAGCTCCAGGCTGGACAGGCTGCCACGCTGACGTTTGGCAGCATTGTGGCACGCCAGATGGACCTTCGCCTCGCCAGGACGCCGCATCCGCAGGAACCAGGCGCACCAGTTCAACAAAATCACACGAGTCTGAGGAAGACGACGAAGAAGACGAGAAAGAAGAAGAAGGGTAATTCAAGGTTTTAGTATGATCATGTTTACAAAGATGCAACAATAAATCTTACTTATTTCAGTTATTAAAACATTTCTCTGTTTTGACATGATTTGTACGTGATATTTGCCAAAAAGTCATTAACAGGATTAACGTTGTTATAAGCTAAAGCTAAAATTACACGATACATATTCTCACTGCTGGTTTCATGCTATTCCACTGATTGACAGGAAGAAAATAAAGATATTTAAGAAAAAGCAATTGATAATCTGCTTCAGGTTTCCATCTACATGAAGTGCAGATTTAAACTGAATTTCCAGAAAATCTGCAAAAGAAAATTCGATGTAATGCTCTCCTCTAAACTGAGTCTGTCTGTCCTTCGAGTGTCTCGACTTCACGCTTGGCGGGTTGCTGAGTAGTGCAGCGTTGTGATATGTGGAGTTGTTTTTTATAATCAAATTAAAAATGAGAATAAAAACAGGTGGATAGAAAACGCACCTAAAGATGAAGAAGAAGAGGATGATTTATAGTCGACTTTGATGAGATGATTTTTACAAAGTCAACAATATTTACATAAAAACAAGTTGATAAAAACGAATTTGTGCAAAAACGTGTTTATGTGAGATATGAGTTCATGTGTGAATGAATGAATGTGTGAGTACAGCAGGCAGATAAAAATAGAGCATGAATAAAGTGGATCCGCGGCTGGGAAATCTGCTACAGTCCAACATTTCAGTTCACATCCAGCTCATTCAATATTTAACTGTTGACTGTCTGAGCGTCAGTCAGACCACCAACACTTCACTGCTTCAGTCTGGAGGGAAATAAATGAGAAAAAAACCCAACAGTGAACATTCAGGTTTTCTGCTGCTTGTTTCTCTACTTCCTTATCCGTTAATTGTTAATCCTGATTACATTTCTTTGATCTTTTGTGGACTTTTGTCATAAAACATGTCACAAATTACCGTCAGATGCAGCGACAGAGGGTAAAACTATATAAATAATTAATACAAAATTCAGAGAAAACCGGAAAAATCACAGAACTAAATACAAAGACGTAAACTGCGAGAAGAAGACGTTCAGATTTTTAAGCTCTGCGAAAAACTTTTGGTTCTCAAGAGCTGCTGGAGTTCAGATTTTATAACATGAGACAGATTTGTCCTTTTCAGCTTCACCGCTTCACCTTCACATCTCAGCAGGAACACACACACACACACACACACACACACACACACACACACACACACACACACACGAAACTTCAAACTAGATTCCACCTTAATGGAATTTCTGTTGTTGAGATTCCCATAGGGGAGTTACTGTGTGTGTGTGTGTGTGTGTGTGTGTGTGTGTGTGTGTCAAGCTGCAAGCTGCCATAAAATAAATAAACAGGATGAACACATTAACATCCAATCAGCTCGTTAGGAGCTCGTTAAAGACCTGCAGCTCATTAAAGCTGACTCGGCAGAACCGAGAGTTCATATTGGACTCCCAGCAGAGAAATCAGCAATACTGTACACGAACACAATCAAAGTGGAGAAGAGGAAGAGGAAGAGGAGGGACTGACCCACTGTGGCATGTGTCCTCCGTCGGGGTCGTGGTGATGATACTGCAGAACCAGAACTGTGGCGATGACCGACAGACCCACGATCACCATGGTGGTCGCAAAGTACTGAGCTGAAACACACAACAGTCCGTTTACATTCACACTCTTCTAAAGAAAAGTGATGCTGTATTCAACACTTTCTGCAGTATTTTAACGAGGGGGACTCCAGGTGAAATACATATCCAGGTAACTCCAAGGAAAAGTCTTATTAACCAGCTCACCAATGAGAGGAACAGAGTCAGAGGTCGCCGGCATGATCTCAGCCACCAGCAACATGAAGACAGTGAGGGAGAGCAACACAGTGATTCCTGCAGAGAAAAGAGAAAGTGATTATTTACCATCCACCGCTGGCACAAATCTATTATTTATTCATTTAATTGCTGGATCTACAGCGGCAGAGTTTGGCATGCTGTCTGTATATTCCCTGGTTGAAGTGAATTTCTAGCAATCAATCAGCTGCTCAGCTCAAGAAAATTGGAAGAAGTGTCAGCAAAAGGAAAGATATGAGATAAAAGGATGAATTTCCTGGACTGAATATGAGGATAAGAATCTGTATTGTGTTTCTGTGAATGTTATAGAGGAGGCACCAGCGGCTACTGAGCAGTAAACGTCCCCCTAAATATACGAGTTAACCAAACTAACAGCGAGGTCAGAGTCAAGGTCGGCGTGGACGAAGAGTCCAAATACAACGATAAAAACATAATTACTACTAACATTTCACAAGAAGAACTTTGACTACAAGAACGCGTCTGAAAACCAACTCATGTTTTTGGGAACTATTTGATTAAGAAAAATGAAACGTGATTATAAATCACTAACAGACACACTAACAGTCAATTTACAGTATGTAAAACAGTCTTTACCCAGAGAGATCTTCTCTCCGGAGTCGGCAGGCAGCAGGAAGACGAGGAGTGCGAGGGTGGAGATGAGGACGCAGGGGATGAGGAGGTTGAGTCCGTAGTAGAGCGTCCTCCGCCTCATCACTACGGTGAAGGTCACGTCAGGATACGGCTCCTTACAGCAGTCGTAGAAACGCTCGTTCCTCCGGCCAGGAACCTCTGCAAACAAAAAGACAAACACACACGCAGGGATATCTGTAATCTGTGTTATTTCATGGTGGTCCTTTTCTGTTTGGTTTTGTTTTCTTGTAGATGAATGAAGCAGGCCTACTTTACTGTTTTTATGCTAACGTTTCTGTAGAGTTAACGCTGTGATAGTCTATGTTAGCATTATCACTGCTAAAAACTGCTGTTTCTCAATATGTGTCCTATGTTAGCTAGTTACACAGATGTCTGCCCAGTTTAGCTAAAGTAGCTAGCGTTAGCTTGGGTCCGAGGTAGCAGGGCGTGTTTCCAGAGCGTGATGCAATCATTAGGAAGATCCTGGCTCCAAACAGAAAAGATGGCGCCGACCAGGAGCGCCAAATCTGGGCTTCAAACCGGCTCCAGCGCAAACCGACAGGTGACGTCACACCTCGCTACGTCCATTTATAGACGGAAGAAAAGCTGCTGTGTTCAGTGATCGTCTATTAAAGAAAGTCAGCACAATAAATACAAACAACAGAGTCAGAAAAATAACACGTGTTTGTAGAAAACTGATGATATAAAATATACAAAGTTTAAATTAGTTTATTTTCCTCGTTACAAAACAAACACGGAACATTGGCTCCAGTTACAGCCGGCGCTCGACCTGCAGGAACGAGGCGATTTCACCTCGAATGGCTCAGACATGTAATTTATTCCTCCCCAGGAGAGGTATTTAAACATTTCACAGAAAATCAAATCCTCCCCCGTCACTGCTGCAGCCGCCTGCTGAGCGGGACTGACAGTAATGAGGCGTGCTCAGGTTTTATTGCTGGAATAATAATCTGCAGCCAGTGAGAGCCAGATTAATAAAACAAATCCAAAACATGATGACGGAATAATAACCAGAATCTACAAAAAAAACAAGAAAAACAAAGAGAGACGTTATATTTTCTCTCCTCATTTCAACTGATGCATCTGTATCAATTCTTCAGGTATATTTGATCCATCCATTAATACATATTGCCTGATGTTCATTATTTTAACTGCTTGAACAGAGAAATGTTTTTGATCATTTAGACCCAGATGTCTGGTTGTTTTTGGACCCTCCTTCAGTTCCACCTTCGTTTTTTTCTGGCTGTTTTACTGATTGATTACTGGAGGAAGTAGTTTCTATTTTATCCCTCTGCACAAGCTTGCAGCTCGCTTGGCTGTGTTTCATGTGCCTATACATCGCTACATTGCTCAGTACATTGGTTTTAATCTCCGCTAGGTGATGGAGCGGAGGGGCGGAGGGATAAATGGGAAACATGCTGCTGGGATTTTCAATTAAGTCACTCTGAATGGCCCATTGGCTGAACAGCTTCTCTGGAGGAAGCGCGCTTTCATTCTCTTTTCATTTCAGACTCTCTTTCATCAGCTGGTAGCAGCAGAAGAGCTTCAGACGATGCTGCTTTTATCTTCGTCCTCTGTACTGGACCTGTGATCTGCAGGCTGCTGAGTGACCCGTGTGTTAAAAGATCCACAATACCAATTATGTCCTGAGATGTTGCTGTTTAAAGGTATAGTACACCTTATAAGAAATACACTTATAAAACTGAACCGCGTTTAGCAGAAATGTGAACAAAGTTTCTTGAATATTGGCAAAAAGACAATAAATATAAATATTTAAATATATAATGAAATAAAATAAATGAAGATAAAGAAGTTAAACCAAATGATCCATATTTTAAAAGAGATATTTTCTCATCTACTTTACATAGTTTTGGTTTTATAAATTCAGATTTAACACAAATTTTAACAAAATTTCCAAAAAAGCAAAAGTAAAGTCAGCATGTTTGCAGAGTTGGTTCATAAAGATAAACAGCTGGTGGCGCTGTTTTTGCAGTCGGGCCATTAAATCATTGCAGAAGAAGAATAAACATGGAAACCATGATGAAATATGACATTTCTGCTTCTGTTTATGCTTCACGTCATTCTGCTTCGATCGATATTCTACTCTTTTCTTTTCAATTTTTTAAAAGAAATTCTGCATTTCCATAAATTTTTTTAATTATACAAATTGAAATGTGAATAAAAACATGTGGACGGAAACACGCGAGTCCTCCGCTGCGTTACAACTAAACTCCTTTAACAGCGTCAGACTTGATCGATGCAACAGAACTGGAGATATATCGTCTTTTTTTATTCCACACATTAGACTTTCGTATCAACACCTACATTACCCACAATGCAGCTGGTCTTGACTCACTACATGTGCGGTGAATCATCAGTATGTGATGAGAAGAGACTCGAGCTCGAGCAGCGTTTTGGATCGACGACCACAGATTTCACCGCGTTTCTCTCAACTCGTCGTCTCAGACAGCGTAAAGCAGCCTGAAGACAATGTGACACTGATGGAGACCGGATGTCTTTTTGTCTCTTGTGAATAAAGTGACTTCTTGTCATTGAGTGCGACCCTCTTCTGTCATCACTACTTAACACGATTAATGCACCGTTTGTTCTGAGTGCGGGAGAAACGTTTTATTTTGATTGAGCTTGACGCACGATGCAGAGCTTCACGTGTCATCCTGTGAACAGTCATGCAGCAGATGTGTGTGTATTACTTTATTAAAGCACTATTTAAACATTAAACTGCAGATTTCTGCCTCGCAGCGTTTGTTCCATGATAATCAGTCCTGATGTTTGACGATATAAATGTCAATCATTGCTCTCTGTTTGTCACATGATCTGGCATTCATGAGCGGTCCAGCAGTTATAAACACAGCCTGCAGGCGGCGGCAGCAGCAGTCTGCTCACCCTGCAGGCGGCTCGATTTAATTACCAGCAGATTAATGCTGGATGGGAACGCTGATATGAAACCCTCTACTCAGGTTCGGCAGCCTCCCAGCTGCTCGCTGCACCGTGTCCTCAGGCCGCCGCGTTCTGCTCCAATGTTTAAATATAATCGCTGTTTACGTGCAAACTTTTTAGAAACTAATTAAAACAATTTGTTTAATTTGCCGTGATCCTGCTGCATCAGTCGGGGATCTCACAGTGAAATACATATTTAATAAATATATATAAATATTTCACCCATTTCAAGCTCCATTTTTAAACCACGTTAGTGTTAAATCTAATATAAAGAAGCTAATACAGGTCAGGGTTAATTGTTCAACCTTGGAATACATGTTTAAGTGTGAATAAAAATGATCTCAACTATATCTAATTTACAGAAGTGCTCAGACCATCAGATTTCTTCTTAAAGGATGCTTATGAGATGACGAGAACACGAGAGAGGTGTTGATTATGCTAACGATGAAATCTCACCTTCTCGTGAACATTCATCAGGTATAAACTGGAGACGTTTGAGAAGTTAAAAGACTCATATGATCAAAGAGACTTTTAGGACAACAATATGAAAATGTTCTTGCATGAGGTCCAAATATTCTAAAAGATTAACAGAAACTCAACCAAATTTATGTCTTTCAAAATAAATGCAGGACGTTTTAGCTCCTGTCTCTTTAAGACCCGCCTCCTGATGAGCTTGCTCTGTTCTGATTGGTCAGCATCAGGAAGCTTCCTCTGACTCCAGAAACAAACACGGTTTTTACATATGTTCATCTCAGGTTTTGGACTTCAACAGTATGAAAAATCACAGAAAATCACAAAAAGCATGATATGTTCTCTCACCGACGAGGTCCCATTCTCCGTTAGCGATGTATCCGGTGACATCAGCCTCAATCATCTGCAGGTCCAGAGACCAGCCGCCGTACGTCCACGAGCCGAACTTCAGGTCGCAGCGCTGCACGTCGAACGGAAACCAGCGGACGTCGATGTAGCAGGTGCTCTTAAATATGCCTGAAATTAAAATAAAGATTCAAACGTATGTGAATGTGTGAATGAATGCAGGCTGTGTGGAGGAGATTAAGGAAGGTCAAAACAGGACGTGAAATGAAAAATACTTTTTGTGTTTTCTCTCCGATCAATATCAACTCAAAACATACAAAAAGGTTTCACACAATATAGACAAAATAAAGAAAAACATCCACTAGAAATTCATGAAAAAGATAAAACCACAAAAGTAACAGGAAAATAAATTACAGACAACAGTGAAAAGATGATTTAGTAAGCAGAAACCTGCACGACTCCAAACACAGAAATCAGAAAGAAGAATAGAAAGTAAATGGATTTTCATCAGAGGACCAACTGTTCCCCGACTCTGTTTTCAAAACGAGATAACATATTTTAAATTGTGCTTTTGTTTTTTTTCACATCTAAACAAGAAAATGCATCTGGTCTCTCTCGGGGGAAACCATCATCCTGCTCCATGAGGCCGTGTTTTAGGTTTCCATTTACTCTGTTCGGGTCTGCTGGGAAATCCACCCAAAAAAAAAAGATGAAAGTTTAATGATCCCTGAGGAGGAATCAGGACGCGTCTGCAGCACAAAAAAAAGGAAAGATCAGGAAAGAAGAAATGAACTGTGGGTTCAAATTAATAAAATATTAAGGATGAAGGTAATAAAGAGTTTAGTATAAAGTAGGAAACAAAAGTGTCGATTATAGTTTTATGACAACAAATGTTCATCATGTATCCTGAAAATAATATGTATATTAAAAAAAGCTAAAACACGTGAGTGATGGCGTTATAAAAGTATCGATATAGTATCTATATATCATCTGCTTGACATTTTGATCTCTAATACCTTAATCAATAACCTTTTGAGACTTTACTGGTTCAGTAGGAAGTGATGCGTGTTGTGATCCAGTGTTACGGTTTGTATGATATGATTTTGATATGATGATTTTATTAATGCTAACGCAACATTTCATGCTGCTGCTGATTTACATTAAACGACTCAATATGTCGTAATGTTCAGGCTCAGTGTTTCTGCAGGGGTCAAACACAATAACAACTCTAATCAATCTCAGCTGTCAGTAGTAATAGAGCTGTTACGACTTTTATTGGTTATTGATTTCTGATCAGTTGATGGGTGTCCCTTCACCTCCTAAAATATTACAGTTTGGCTCTAAATTACTGTTCAGACTGCAGATTTATGTGGTTTTCTTTACTCATAAATAAATGAAATATCTTCACTTTTTCTAAACGTCTTCCTTCCATAAGATGTCCTCGTCTTACAATAATGTCCTGACTTAAAATGTCGGCACTTAACCAAAACCCAGATAAAATATAAAATACAAAAAGTGAAAAAACATAAACATAAAACACAGGAATAAGAACACCCTTTATCTCTTAGTGTCGCTCAGCAGCCTGGCTGAACATCATGATGAGTCTCAGGTCGTCAATCAGGACCGTAACTCCTCCTGACCTCCTCCTGTTGACCCTGTGACCTCATGTTGACTCCCCGCGCCTCCTCCCTCAGACCACCATAAAACTACACGTCGATGACCTAAATCCCACCGGTGATGGGATTATTATTAAATTATTCTTCATTCTGACAACAATACATTCATCTCCATATTTCTATAACTTCCACTTTCAGTCGCTTTAACTATAAAACTGTAGCTTTACCTCAGTAGATTTTGACATTTTGAGTTTCGAGGGTCTTAAAGAGAGAAAGAGAGGGGTTATTTAGAGGTAGGAAGTAGGAGGGGCTTGTTGTTACCTGGCGGTAGGTACTGGCAGTAACCGGTGGAGTTGACCAGGATGTTTGTGTGGAAGGAAGCATCGAATCTTTCATCAGCACTGTGGAGACAGACGAAGATTAACAGTCAGTGTACATTAGAGGCACATAATGTCAAGGCTACGGCTACGACCACACACACACACACACACACACACACACACACACACACACACACACACACACACACACACACACACACACACACACACACACACACACACACACACACACACACACACACACACACACAGTATCACTCTCCAGCATAACTTGTTCTTAATGAAACTTTAATCATTTCAGGCTTCATGATTTGTGGTACTTTGACTAGAACAAGATCTCTCTGATGTAAAAGTGACTTATATTACTTCCATGATACTTATACCGATATTATGTTCACTAGTGTAAATTTAGACTGAAAGGCTGAAACAATCTCTGGCTTTCCTCTGAACTGTCCAGTCCACTAAAACAAAGGGAGCGAAGTATAAAGCCAGAAAATCCAAATCCCAAAATGGCTTTACGTCACTCATCAAAAAGACTAAATCTGCATTACTCTAACTGATATATCTGCCATTTTAAACTGCTTTAATGGACATCTTTTTTTATTTTCAGGTTATTTATTTGAGTCTTTACGTCTTGATCCAAAGCAGCCTAATAAGCAGAGGGTTTACGTTTTCCAACCACCAGTTAATTCTACGGTTCAACCATTTGATTTGACTCTGTTTCATGTGATAGAGGTCCATAGAGCTTTAAAGCAGCTGCATCCTGATAAATCTGCAGAACCTGACAAGCTTGATCCATCTTAAGTTAGCTGTAGACTTTATAGCAGAACCTCTGACTTTGAGTCTCACCCTTAACAATAATGAGATTCCTACTTAGACACAAATGGTATTCTTTCTCAGCATCAGTCCGGCTTTAGAAAACAACACAGCACAATAATGGCTGCAATTAAAGCGGCCAACGAGATTGGAGGATAGACTCAAACAGACAGTATCGGCTTAATCTCTATAAACAGATATCTGCATATGAATGCAGAATCTGGCGACAGAACAAGACTTTGGTACCAGAAGTGTTCTGGTTTTCAGAGTCTGTGTAAATAGACAGAACACAAACTCAGTGGCAAGAATATGTAATTTATTGAGCTTTGATCACAGGACTCATTTGCATACAGAGATCAGAGGTCTCCACAGCAGCAGGGGTAAAGAAAAAAAAACGTCTGTCTCACAGTTATAAGCTGCACAGCTTCCATCCGAAACACTGCAGCTGTGGTATCTGACAACACCATGATGTCCTTCCCAGCAGACAACACACAAGAACACTGCTTTCATTACACTTTTCTAGCATCAACATGCATATTTTAATTTAAAACATCAGTATTGACCAATCATGTTTGCATATATCTGTTTACACAGATTAGCCGAAATGTCTCGATTGTCTCAAGTTGCTCATCAGCCTGGTTATCCGTCTGCCGGGTCGTCCCTGTATCGAAAGGGGTACCCCAGGGGTCCAAACTAGGACCACTGCTTTGGTTCCATATATGTAAATTCGCGATAACTTAATATAATAATAATAATCAAATGCAGCGTTACGTTTATATGCAGATGATACAGTTCTCTATCACTCATCCCCTTCAAGGAGATTACAAACCCTTGACATCCTGCAGTCTGCCTTTAATGTGGTTCAGTCCCATTGAACTCAATTTAAGTTGGTGTTAAATGCAAACAAATGCAAAATCATGCTAAGTGTTACCATCTAATTTTCCTAAACTGTCAACTGCTCAAACGGTTGAAATTAAAATAATGATCATAGAAGTATTTAGGTATTATTATTATTATTGATCAGAACTTCATCTTCATCAGGAATAATCCTGCTTCTTCCTCCAGACAAGGAAAGTCTGATTTCAGCAAGCTTTGAATGCACAGATGTCTCTGTATGTACGCAGACTTTCTCATTGGTTGACTTTTATATATAAATATACATGTATAGAAACCAAAATCAATATGTTTTCCCTTCTTTACAATGTGATGCATCTACACAGGATTTGATTGCAATAATGTTTATGCTGCTCTCTTGGCCAGGTCACTTTAAAAAAAAAGAAATTTTAATCATAATGGGACATTTACGTGGTTAAATAAAGGATAAGATATGCAGGTTATTGGACTGTTAAAAAATGTTTTTTGTTTTATGACTGAACTGGAGACAACTCAGAAGTAAAAGTACAGTAAGTTTGCTGTAAAAGTTGAGCCCAATAATAAGTCAAAGTCAGGCTCTGAAGTTGTTCATTGACCCCCTCTCATTAAAAACAGCCAGGTCAATATTCCCCCCGCCAGGATCAAACTGTGCTCCGTTAATGAGCTGAAACGCTCGTCGCCTCCACAGCCAGCAGCTCCGATGTGCCTGTTAACGCTGAGGTATTAATCCTGACAGGGAGAGCTACTATCTTTAGTGCCGATAACAGGAGGGAATTAGCTGAATTAGCTTGTTTACTGAATCAGAACTGAGGGATGAAAATAAACCTGGAACTGAGTGAGTCGTCTCACCGTGAAATAAAACATTGTGAATCCACCAGAAGACAAAATGATCAGGTTGTTCAGGTGTTTTACATTTAAAGGACGGCTCTTTGTTTGCTTTTCACCTGATTCCCTTCTGGGATATTAAATAAAGTCTGAAAAATGAGTAAAACTACAACAGTTCTGCAGTAGAGTTTGTTAATCAACCTGTTTTCTTTTTACTTTCACCTGTTTATTTAATTTTTAACAATAAATTCCTGATAAAATGTGTCTCCCAGCATAACACACCCCAATCTGTACAGTGAATGGAGTCAAGTTGCATTGTGGGAAATGTAGGCGGCAGGTTTTGAGAACATTTTAATTTCTATTAATACTGTTGATTTTGATGCTTTTTAAACTGTTCACGTTAACATGAATTTTGCAAACATGATAAGTAAAAACATTTTGTTTGTGTGCAGCAGGGACGTTTGTTTACCTGTTGTACAGCAGGATGTCCGGCCTCCAGATCTGGCTGTCGGGGAATCTGACGTTTGTCACACCTGGATAATCCGACATGTTCCACTGCAGGTAGAAATCTGTCCAGTACTGCACACACACACACACACACACACACACACACACACTTTTATTGTTGATCAGTGTCAAAAAATCCACATTAAACTTTCTTTGATTTAATGCTATAAGACAAAAAATCATAACACATGTAATAATTAAATGCAGGACTTTTACTTGTAACAGAGTATTTTGATGCGGTGGTATTGCTACTTTTACTTTATTAAAATATTTCTATAGAGTAAAAACGACCTGAAGCTTGTGCATCTCAAAGCAGCTGATAAGCAGCAGCTTGACCTCCATTCTTCAGTTGGTGAAATGGAGATTACGCTGATGAATCTTATATAACTGCCTTTGTTAGCTCAGTCTGTTCTTTTAGGACGCAGTGAGAGAGAGAAGAGTGCTGCCAAGAAACATCAGCACCGTGTTCATATCTAATTTGCATCCTCTTCTGGCCGGTTCGGGCCTCATTACATTTCAGAGCCTCTCCGGTCTGTGTTGATGGTTTGAGGCCACGCTGGCTGAAGGTCGTGTGCGTCTCTTTTCTTTCTTGTTTACTTCCTGTCACTGAGCTGAAATGTTTCTCCCAGAGGAATCTGTTGAAAGCTGCTGCAGCGGCTGCAGAGATGCTAAAAAACTAAAAAACTAAATCACAAGTCTCTGAAGTTCGTGAGTGTGACGACTTCTCAAACGTGTATTTGATCTTTCAGGCCCCAAACATGGACAAGATATTTAAAGAAATATGATAAAATTAAGTGGCAAATTGAGTTTTTTTTTTTTTTTTATTGCATTATGCTGAATTGTGACTTTTATCTTTCTCACCATGAATATCTTCAGTATTTAAAGTGTCACATGAAAGCAACTTCAGATGTGAAAGTTAAGAAGTTGCAGTAAAGCTGGCGTTGCAGGACGAGGAGCGTGTTTTCTGCAGGGTCGGACTTTTGAAGACTTTTATAATCCAACAATTTAAACTTGTTTCATGGCCAAAGAATGACAGAAAACCAGCAGTTATTATATTAAAGGACTAGTTCACAGTTTTTTTAAGAGTAGTCAGGAGCACAAATGTATATCTGTTTAATGATGAATTAAAACCGGTTAAATAATGGATGAGCTTCTTAGTTACTATTGCTGCAGTAGTGACAGATCTGACAAAAAGGACCAATCAGCTTCCTGCAGCACAAGCCGCTGTTTATAGATCTATAGTTTATAGATCTATAGTTTCTAGATGTAGAACGTCTCCGGACAAACGCATAGAGAAAATGTGTTAATAATGTTACTGTCTACAGGAAATATTTAAGACCTTTTTAAATTAAATGTAAGAATTTTTAAGATTTGATATTTTGATTAAAATCTTGCAAAATGATGCAAACAAAACAAAACAAACAAATGCAAACAAAAAACGACACAAGTTAACTGCAGCTGTTGATGATTGTGGTGCCAATGATCAGAAATCATTTGTGTGCATAAAAATGTGTTTACCAAGAAAACAAACAAAAAACAAAGCCAATCTGGTATTCTCTAATTACCAGTTATTACTAAATATTATCAGATATTTTATATATATATATAATTTTACATTACGTCCCAGGGTTCGTTTGTTTTTTGTTGGTTCTTTTATTTCTTATGTTTTATGTTGATTGAATTATATTGTTATAGTTTAATTATTAATTTCCATTACAGTTACACCCACAGCCAATCAAATGACGTATATTCTCATTAAACTACATCACTACATAAATATTTACCACAAATGTGCAGACATCCAGAGTTACTAAACGAGCTGCTGAAACTACCGAGAGCTCAAAGCATCTGAGAACATCAGAAGCGAGATGAGAAACTGTTTCATATCCAGTATTTACATGTATATTTAATGTGCAGGTAAGGATGTGTGCGCTCTCTTTTTTCATGTTAAAAAGCCTTCAAAGGCTCAAAGAGTCGAAACGGGACGAGACCAGAAGAAACCTGCACACTGTAAATGAAAGAAGTCCAGAAATTAACAGTCAAGACATCCCAGCGTTGCAATAACTGATAAAACTTCATCATTTCATTTATTTTGGGTTTATTCAGTAGGATAGGATTTAATGGTTATTTTAGGGCTTTAATTCTTCCTTTTGAAAAGTTAAACATGTAAAGATCCACAGCGGACACACAGTAACAGGAAACCAGCAGCTCTACAATGTGACTGCAGCCCAGGACGAAGCACAGTTAACTAAAAGCTAAACCAGCGATCATTATTGTCCCCTTTAGGTTTCTACTTTCATAGAGTACAGTGATATAAAAGTACATCATCTTACATAAAAGGGTCTATAAAGCACACAATAAATGTCAAACTGCAGCCAGTATAACATCCTGTTCACTGAGAGCTGAAAAACCAGCTCCGCTTTGGCACCAATTCACCCTGATTTAAATAATCTGCATCTTTCCAGGTCCGTTTTTTTATTCTCTGGCTCTACTGGAAAATCTGTACACAATTTACAGTTCAGAACAACCCTCATTTATCTCATACTGGCCCTTTATGCAGAATCAGACCCCAAATATGAGAGTCAGCAACAAACTGACGGACCTCGAACCTCAACCACGTGGTTATTATTGCAACCATGACGACAGAGGTCTCTGGTAATTTGACCCCAGACCTTTAACCGCAGCGTTGCCACATCTTAAATCACATCTATTATCCAACAGACGGATATATAATCAAGATATTTTCTTCTCTTTTCCAAATTAGTTTTTATCCACCAAGCAAGTCAAAGTTTTCTAGTTTGCCAGGAGAAAAACTCAAGAGTCACCTTGTGACATTAAAAAACCAACAAAGCTGTGTGGAAATGTTTCGTCTCGCTCACAGACATTCATCCAATCCAGCAAAAGACACAAAGACTCCATCAGCAGGAGGAGGAGGAGGAGGAGGAGGAGGAGGAGGAGAGATGCCAAAGCCAAATTAAATTAAGCTAAAAGACTACTTGGTCCTGGGAGGGTGCGGCGGAGGGAGAAATGTTGAGTCTCCAGGGAGGAAGCAACCTTTCCATCCGAGAGGAGCAGCTTAGTCCGGATTAGTGCATCACCACTTTACAAACACACATTTCACAGGACCTGATATGAAACTTAATTAAATTTGGACAGCTGCATGAAATGCGTTTAAGAAGCTCTTTTAATGAATTCTCCAAAACACTCAGCTTCTGCATTCACACCAGAGTCGGTTCTGGCCTTTAAAAAAAGGCAGAAAATAAAAGCTTTTCATGGAGTGAGTTGAGGTTCAAGAGAAAAGAGACGAAGCAGGAGTTGATATCAGAAAGGTGTAAAGTATCAAAGAGCAGCTTGTATCAGGTTTTCAACCGCAGAGCAGTAGATGTTCTGTTTGCTGCCTGCTGGATCAAGTTTTCTCCATCACAGAAAACTTATCTGGGTCAAATAGCAGAGCTGGAGTTGTACGATTCCTCCGGGAGCCGAGCTGGAGGAAGGATGGGATGATGTGGCTACAGGCCTCCAGTTATTATCAGTGTTTACTTAGTTTCTTCCCCCAAAGTCAGCTTAGACACTAAACTGATCCCCAGAGGCCACAAATAGACCCATCTGTAACCAGTAGAGGCGGCTTGGGTTGGATTTACTCTGATGTAGCTGTGTGACAGCAGCTGATTGGTGACAGAGATACTTGAGTTTGAATCAACTTTATTGTTAACTTTATGAGTTGTTAACAGCTCCACCAAATAGTGATTTTTACCTCTAAACTTCTCACATGGTTTCATTTCAATAAATGTTCAAATGATCCAATATTTCAGCAAAAATCAAAGATTAGAGGAAAAGTCCAAAAGCTGAAAACAGATTTGTGTATCAGAACTTTGTTTCTTCTTCTTTCCCATTAATCATCTCACGACCCCTCAGATTTATCTGGTGACCCTTTGGAGGGCCCCGACCCCTAGGTTGGGAACCACTGGACTAAACTAGCTAACTGTATATAAAGTAGTTGAAACTAGCTCCACCTCCAGCAGCTACAACAGTAACATGCTGCTCTAACACTGATGCTTCAGTATTAATAATCTAATGATGTCATATATAATAATATATCAGTCACTACTGATACTGCAGTACTTTAACTACATCAAGATCACTATACTTATGTACTGTTACTGCAGTACTTTAACTACATCAAGATCACAGTACTTATGTACTGTTACTGCAGTACTTTAACTACATCAAGATCACAGTATTTATGTACTTTTACATGATTTTTCATGCAGGACATTTACTTTTAATGGAGTATTTCTACACTACTGTATTGATACTTTAACTTAAGTAAAGGGAGTACTTCTACCTCTGACACCATTTAGAAAACAACAACAGATAATGTGAATCAAGGGTTATTAATTATTGTTTATAGGGGTAAATAATAATCCCTGATCATGTTTTTGTCCACTGATACATGATTAACACTCACCAGCTGCAGCCAGATGTTGGTGGTCAGCACCTGATTCTTCTCATCCTACAAACAGAAGAACAAACAATCAGCGATCCTGAGTCACTGCAGTCATGGCTGAGAGTCCGTCCACTCGTCTCTCTCATCCTTTTAAATTAATCTTACACGAGGCAGCGCGCCAGCAGAGGGGAGGATGAATATGAACAATGTCACTTTGATGAATGTCTGCCCTGTTAATTCATTCTCAGGTAGCGGAGCGTACAGAGAGAATTAAAGGTGTGGAGATGTAAACAAGCTCTCAAGGTAAGGACATTAAAGGTAAACGTTACAATGGTTTAATAAAGCACTGACCTTCAGTTCAAGTATCATGTGTGTATATAAAGCCTGATGAATGGAAACACCTTCTCATTCCCTTTAAAAAGAAAACATGTTTAAACCTTTGACTGATAAAAAGGATCAGCTGCTGGAAACATTTTCTCTCAACATAAATGTTAATTATCGTGTCTACCTGGTTTTTATTTTTGTCTTTAAACTCTGTTAAGATTCAAAACATATTAATGAACATTTAAGGCATATAAATATAGATATATAGATATAAATATAGATGTATAGATATAAATATATAGATATATAGATATAAATATTTAGATATATAGATATAAATATAGATATATATATATAAATATATATATATATAAATATAGATATATAGATATACATATAGATATATAGATATAGATAAATAGATATAAATATAGATGTATAGATATAAATATAGATATAAATATAGATATAAATATAGATGTATAGATATAAATATAGATATATAGATATACATATAGATGTATAGATATAAATATAGATATATAAATGCAGCACCTTCATTCATTAAAGAAAAACAGGCCTGTGAACATAACTCATAAATATTGATACTTTGACATTAAAGGATCTTTTTTTGTTAATCAGTATCACAAAATGAAGAATAAGTAGTGAATAAGCTATGAAGAGGACGTCATAAACTCCTGAGTCAGTCCTTCTCGTCTTCACCGTATTTTGGATCGATGATGTTTGTGTGTTGACGGGACCGTGATGGAAACCTGTGCCGATATAAGACGCTCTCACACTGTGATAAAGTATGTGCCTGGTGAAAATACAGAAATGATGCAATAAATAATTTTGCAGCATAAGTTTTGAGCACAAGTATGCAGAGATGTTTCATCAATGTCTTGAAGGCTGCAGGAACCTGAATATAAAGATGATTTTTTTTTTTTTTACAGGAACCACCAGAGTGCACCTCATCCTCATCCTCACCCTCACCCTCACCCTCACCTGGGAGACCAGGGCAGTCAGCCAGAAAGAAAACCTACTCGCCTGGATATAAAACTCAAGAGCAACGAGGCAAAACAGCAGCAGCTGTGAGATTGTGCACAAGCTGATCATCAGACGACAGTCAGCGCTCACATTCAGCCTCATTTTAACCCTGATTTGGTCGAATCAGGACACATATCTGCCAGATCAGTTGTCTTCACGTTCAATTTGAGGAGAAGAAGAAAAACAACACGGTAGTGACCCCAAACAACATATTTCTATGTTCAAATGTCAGGATAAATTATGAATGGATCAGATGACGTGAAAGTGAGACAAACAGACAAGTTTAACGTTTCCAACTGCGGGTCAGGGAGTCATTATTACTGTTACCATGCCAACAGTAACTAGTTCTTTGTGTCATAACCATAGTGTTGTAAAAAAACATAAACAAACATTTAATCCGGAGGACTTGTTGGTTTACAAGACACGTCATTAATTACCTAAACGATCAATAATCGGGCTCTCAAATGATGATGTTGGATTTTGGTTTAGAAACGGCTCCAAAGGGTAATAACAGCGACCGCGTCTTCAGTTTCTGGAGAGACATTATGCTACATAACACACCTCAAGTTTTGATATATAGCTGCATAATGCTTTTATAAAAGAAAGTGAAATCTGATTTGATTTTAAATTAAATTTGGAGGAAGCTCTTCTGAGCATTTATAAAAACGCAGCCTGTAGCTTCCAGACTGATGCAGACTCACATAAATCAAGCTGCCTTTCAGTGTAATGCAGAGAGTTGTAGGATTATGTGTGTAGATGAAGAACATCTACATGAGCGATCAGAAAATACATCATTCAGAAGAATCAGATCACATCTGAAGAAGAGTCTGAAGAAAAACTGCAGGAGAGGAAAAGCTGCTGCTCTGCTGAACCTGAATCTGTGTCATTATCTGACATTAATAAGTAATGAAATACGAGGCTGGAGAATTAATAAGCATTTTCACACTATGAATGAAGAAACTGAGAAATGGATGCAGCTGATAAATGGACTACGATGTGATGCAACACTGGAGCCAACAAGCATTAAATCACACGTCCTTCTACGGAGAGAGAGCCGAGGAGATGGAAATCTAGATTTTAATAAAACACACATCCACAGACCGTTTTCATCTGTTTTGTAGTCAGGTTTTGTTTTTGTGTCTTGGTTTTATTGTATAAGTTTGGTACCGCTAAACTCTGGAGGCCGTTTTGGTTTTCAGGAGAGAAAATGAAGTTTTAGTTTGAGAGAAAAAGATGCGTTTATGAATTTGATTTAATCCTCCATGAAGTGACCTGAACGCCTTCGTTCATCTCTAAACGAACGATCCAACTTCTCAACTTCTCAGAGAACTTAATTTCAATTTCTCTCAAAACGTTATCTGCTCCATATGTTACTTCATGCACCTGAGTCTGTGTGTGTGCGTGTGTATGTGTGTGTGTGTGTGTGCGTGCGTGCGTGTGTGTGCATGTGTGTGTGTGTGTGCTTGTGGAGTCATTTACATACTGTTTTCTGACACAGACGTGCCACTAATGAACCAACATCTGTGATTTGTTTCCACACGTCGTCCTTCTTTTAACAACCTGGCAGCTCGTTAAACACAAACTGGAGAAACTGTGACGAGTTGTTTGCCGTAGTCGAGCTGTGGTGGTACCACCACGGCTCAGTGCTTCGGGGCCTGACGTGCTTCTTCCACTGTCTCAGCTTTTGAGTCCATATTTGTGAACTTGACCAATCATTCGCTGTTTATATTTACAGACGTAATAATTCAGTTTAGATTCATGAAGTATTAAATATTTAATATTTCAGTCCGTTGCAGCACATACAGTTGTTCTTCTTCGGCCACCAGCTGCTTCAAACAGTGTGTGTGTGTGTGGAGCAGGTATTCCTCACGTTGTGGGGACTCGCCTACAAGTCCCCTTATTGATAATAAATCATTGATTTTAGGTTTAAAGTTGAGGTAAGTTTAGTGTTATGTTAATGTAAGGAAGTTAATGTAATGTCCCCTGAAGTGATGGAAACACGACTCTGTGTGTGTGTGTGTGTGCGTGTGTGTGTGTGTGTGTGTGTGTGTGTGTGGTTACATGCTGTGACAGTAGAGATGAGACGAGTCAAGCTGCCTTGATCTCCTGCAGTGACTCAGGGCCCACGCTGAGACGTGTGTATTAAATCATTCAGATGCACACACACACACACACACACACACACAGGCTAAACAGTGTGTTGTTAGTCTCTGCCGCTCTGTGGTTAACAACCAAACTCACTCAGAGTGACAAGTTGCAGCCACAACTCTGACAGCTGTACCAGTGGCTTTGTGTCATTCATGTGTGTGTGTGTGTGTGCATGTGTGCGTGTGTGTGCACGTCTGTGTGTGTGTGCATGTGGTCATACAGATGAAACTTGTCTCCTGCTGTCGGTACCTGGCAGGAGGCAGAATGAGTGTTTGTTACAGCGGCTGTGATTGGTTTATTGATGAGTTGAGTTAATTGAATTGACTTTGTGTGTTTTTATGTTTCTGTTACATGACGGCAGAGTTCATCAGTGAAGTTGTGGATATCAAACATTCAGCCCATATGTGATAAAGTTTTAAAACTAAAGGCATTAAAGGACAGCGGTGTCGTGTTTCTTCACAGTAAAAGTGTGAATCTGCCCTTTAATCTGCTGCTGTAACTCCTTCTATCAGTAAAACGTCTCTTTAGTAACTTCTCCAAAACTCTTTTTTTAAGGTAAATCTGATTTCATTTGATATGTATCTATTATTAAGATAATTAAATCTAAACTAGATTAAACATTTCATTAAGTTCATGTGTGATGCAGTGATGAGTTTAAAGCTCATCTTGCTTTTTATCTTGATGAATATATGAATAAGTGAAAGTGACAACATTAATCCTGAAAGACAGAATGAATATTGGTGTGATTAAAGTTTTTTTTTTCATCATCAGGATTTGGACTAAGATTAATTTATAACATACGGTTTAATTAAAAATGAGTTTAATACTGAAAAATGATGGAAAATTGCATCTGGCTCAAAGGAAAAGACGTCCGTATGTAGACGGACGTAAGAACACGATCAGATTTATATTTGCTCAGATTTTTGATTTATGTGAGTTTTATATAGGAAGCATTTATATATATGTGTGTGTGTGTGTGTGTGTGTGCTCACCACGTCCATGATCTGCAGCAGGCTGAAGCTGAAGTGGACGGTCAGGCTGTGGGAGTCGTTGTTGACCGGTCGCTCCAGCGGGTTGTAGTTCCTCATCAGCTCCTTGTAGAGGCGCCGCTGATGAGCTCCCTGCAGAGAGCCTGCAGACGAACATACATGTTACATGTTACATGTTACATGTTACATGCTAGCAGCTGAAGAACATAGATGGCTTCAGACAGCTTCAGTCAGTGTGTTAAACGCAGGTTGATGTTGTCTCTCTCTCAGGCTGCATCACGGATGGATTTTAAAATTTATTTATTTAGCTGTTGACACACAAACAATATAATTATATCATAACGAGAAAAACAACAAATTTGAAGCCCAGCTGATGCTCGCCGCCATCTTTTCCGTTTGGAGCCAGGACCTTTCATGTAAGCTAACGCTAGCTTACCGGGAACCCTGAGCCCTGCACACTTGGGCTAACGTTAGCTACTTTAGCTACGTTGTGCTACAGTAGTCCCAGAGCCAACTGTCAACCACAGCCATCAATCAACAACCACATGGCACACATCAAAGCTAATACAAGTCTTTAAATCATGTTAACGGCGGGCTGGAGTTTAGATACTGACACCATGAACTTTTATTTCTAGAGTTTTAACAGCCGTCGGCGGCACCTTAAGGTCCTTCACGACGTGGCCGATGTCGAAGTGTCGTCCATAGTTTATACAGCCAACGGTTTAACGAGACGAAGCTCCTGAAAAAGACGTCTTCGGTTTAGACTCACGTGTGAAGTTTTTTATCTTTTAGTCTTAACACAGCTGACTTTAAGCTTTAATATTTCATACAGTGATCATATTAAAGTCTGATTCTACACAGAGCGTTTAAAACACTTTGAAACATGAAGCAGTTTTATGTTTTAACATTTAACATCAAACGTAGATTTTCTTCATCCATCGAGTTTGATATATTTTAATGATTTTTAAAATGACATCCGATTTTATTCATTATGTTTGCTGCTCAGTCAGAGAATTAAACACCAGAGAAATAAAACTAATCAAACCACTGGACTGATTCATTAACGAAAAGGCTGAGACACGTGTGTGTGTGTGTGTGTGTGTGTGTGTGTGTAGGGAGGACTGGAACAAGTTTTTAACCAAGTGAGGACATTTAGGGTCAATGTTAGAACTGGGTTTAGGTTCAGTTCAGTAAAGGTTGGGGCTTTGCATTATGTCAATGAGGGTCCTCACAAAGATAGAAGTACAAGGATGTGTGTGTGTGTGTGTGTGTGTGTGTGTGTGTGTGTGTGTTTCGGGCTTACCGTGGATGAGGCAGCAGAGTGTCAGGACAGGCAGGATGAAGATCCGAGCATCCATCCTCAGCAGCAGCCGTCAGATGCAAAACTGACCAGAGTTCCTCCTGAACCGGCGGAAAACAGCAGAGATAGAAGAGGGAGGAGGAGGAGGAGGAGGAGGAGGATGGGGAGGAGGGGGAGGAGGAGGAGGAGGATTTACTCTGAGGGGGGAAAGGGGACATGCTCCTCCCTCAAATATCATCCAAAGGAGAAGATTCGGCAGCTGGAGCCAGTGAGGAGGAGAGAGATGGAGGATGTGGATCATCTGATGATTAATCTGAAGCACATTTTTCTACTGACGACCACATGTGTGAATTTATTATTTTAATTATCAAAAATGGTTAGAAAATTTGAATCTGAAATCTGGATTTGCATCTAAATAAACACAATGAACGCAGGACAACTTTAAAAAAAGAAAATGCATAAAATATGTACCTCTTCCTTATTGGTCCAACAAATGTTTTGTCTCCGCCTACTGGGAGTAATTAGTAGTTACATGGATGTAAAACACTTAATAAATAGTTTTGAGCATCACAACAGTCGTATATGTGACCTGTGAACTCTACAAAGTTGTGTAATGTTTCAGCATCCAGATGTCTCCAGATGTTACTGGGTCTGAACTAACACACAATCAAACATCAGGACTAAAAACACACGGCGTCCTCGTGGAAGTAAATATAAATGTGTTTTCATCTTTGCAGGTTTAGTTTAGATATTTCAGCCTCGGGTCATTTTACACTTTACTGCTGACTGAAAGCAGAGACATGGAGACCTACTGGGACAAAGACAGACACAAGTAGTTCAAGTGTAAATGGACGATGGACACAAAGCAGCTAAACTGTCTCCATCTCAGTGAATAGAAATATGTTAAAGCAATGTTTTCACTAATGTCTGTGTTTAACATGAAGGTGGAGGTTTTTAAAAACTACAACCGCCCTTTAACCTGAACCATGTGGTTAGCATTGTTGCCATGACAACGAAGGTGGCCTAACTTTAAGGAAGTAGGAACTTTAACCTACATCACATGTTTCTTTAACCTAAACTAAAGTGATCATTTTAACCCAAACCATGAAATAACAAGCATCTAAAAACTGGCAGCATATTTTTATAATATGAATATTTATATATTTTATATTTGACTCTTCTGACATATTTAATCAGCAACAAACATAAATCCACAAAATAAAGTCCGAGAGATGATTTGAATTTTATAAATATATGATGGCAAATCCGAAAAACACAAAACAAAACACAAACAAGGTCACATGATCACCTGAGAATGTGACTGTTGTTTGTAATGAGTCTAATTTACATACTGAACACACGGTGAGAAATAATGTACATGAACAAAGAGGTTTAATTAGCTGAGGAAACCTGTCCTTCAAAATGACTGACGGGATGCACACACACACGCACATGCACACATGCACACACACACACACGCAGGCACACACACACACACACGCAGGCACACACACACACACACACACAGCAAACATGAACTCAACACATAGTTTCATGTAATAAAACTGCATAAGACTCAATACATTGAGTCTTTTTAAAAAGCACTAATTAAACCATATAAACACTAATTAGGAACAAAAGGAACAAAAGTTTGGTGCCTCGACTTTAAACTGTGTCATGCTGCTAAATACAGAACTCACCTGTTCAAGTTACCTGTCGAGTTGACTGTCATGTAAAGTTTCTCCATCAGCTCTGTGGAACGCAGCTTTTCATATTGAGCAGAAACGGCAGAAAATGGAAAATAAAAACACGCTCTGAGCTGATTACAGCATGTGCACACAGAAAGATGAAACCTGCATGTTATTTTCTTGCAGATTATCATATTTTCATCAGGTGACAACGTAGTTTAACCTCTTTTCTGGGTAGAAACCTGGAAGTTAAGCACATTTGGAGCTGAATCCCTGGTGTGAAGGCCTTC
>CM072869.1:1867500-1895000 GCA_036937835.1 Pampus argenteus
GTGCGTTAAAAATATAAAATATACTTTATCTTTGAAGTATAAAATGTAAAAGCAGAACTACTGTAGCATTACGACCCACAATACGACCATGATATGATTTTACCCTTCGTAGAGCAGTTATGAAACTGTAAATACAAACCTGGCTGAGCAGCAGGCGGTGGATCGGGAGGCCGGCCAGCAGGGCGACCTGCCTGGCCTGGCTGTAGCGCCCCCTGGCCTGCAGAGCGTCCACTGCAGCCTGGAACTCCTCCTGCTGGACGGAGGGAGAACTGCACTGCAGCAGCCTAGGAGACACGCTGACCTCTGACCCCTGCAGCAGCTGACTGAGCTGACTCAGCTTTCTGAAGTCTGGACCTATACATGTATGTACACACGCACACACATGGAGCAGATACAACAACTGGTGTTTCAGAGTAAAGTAACTACTAATAATCCTACAGCCAGATCAGAAGTAAGAACGATGAAAGATCTTAGGAAATCAGGAAATTGGTTTTCAAACCGAATACTAATCATGCTCTGCAGCGAGGAGACAGACGCTCAGGTCTCACCGTTGGATTTGAGGAGTTTGTCGACGTCGGCCAGGAGCTGCAGCAGGCGGTGGAGGTCGTACTGGGTGGAGCAGCGCTGCAGCATAGTGAGGAGCAGCACGGAGGCCTGGCTCTCCACCCACTGCAGGGGGAGGCCACCAGAGGGCGCTGGGCCGCTGTTCCTCAGCTGCATCAGCAAAGAGGAAGAGAAGCTTGATCAGAAAAGATGAGCCGACAGTGTGTTGGAACATAACAACATGTTCACAGTGTTTTAATCTTCTGAAGCAGGTTTTCCATTTCTAGAAGTAGATTTTAAACTTTTTGAGTGAACGAAGCAGCTGTTGTCACTGAGGCGGGCGGGACGTACAGAGATGAGCGTCCTCTGGAAGTCCAGCAGCTTCGCTTTGGCCTCAGAGAAGTTCCTGTAGTCACAACACAACTCGAACATCCTCAACACCAACACCAGAGGGCAGTCCTGAGAGACACAACACAAAGACACCGATTGAAAGAAGTCTCTATAGTTGAGTTGATTGATTGATCAATTGACAATTGATTAGCAATTTTTTTGACAGTCAAATAATCATATTTTTTGGAGAGAAAAAAATAAGCATTTGCTCACTTTAGCTTCTCAGATGTGAGAAGCTTCTTTGTCATATATGACAGTAAAAAACATCTTTGGGACGGTTGAGAATATTTCAATATTTACATTTTATAGACAAAAACAATAATTAATAACTGGCAGATTAATCAATAATGTAAATAATCGTTAGCTGCAGCTGAATAGTGTTGCATTATGGGTGTTTTGTCTGTTAGTCAGTCTGCAGTAAAAGTGTAACGTGCAGAAACACAGCGAGGACTGAATCAAGAGCTCAAAAAGATTCTACCTGCTGAAGAAAATAATTAAGATAGTTTCCAAGAGCCTGACGGGGATTTACGTCTGGCTGCTATCATTTCATATTTCACTTTTAGAAAAGGCTTCAAGCATGAGGACTTTGGATTAAAACTATATGACTCAACAGGACCAGTGTGGAAGTGTGTCCTGGCAGGGAGTGGAAATGTCACACGGTATTAAGTATAGCATTAAGGAAGGAGCTCTAATCCAGTGTGTATAATCCTTTCTGAACCACTTTTCATGACTCTTTCATCAGACACCCGACCTGCAAACACCTACTGCCTTCACAGATTCAGACAGAAGAGAGATGCACTCATACGATCTCATTTTCCTCATTTCGTCTCAGGTTTTTTACCCTCTGGAAGAGCTCGAAGCCTCGTAGGAGAGGCCTGACGTGGCCCCGCCTCAGCAGCGTCCTCCAGATGATTGACAGGTCATGCAGGGTCCACTCATGGTGCTGGGGGGCTTCGGCCAGGTGGGAGGTGGCTTCCTCAGCTGTGACATTATCAACGGAGGTGAGCACCCACACACACAGGCACGGCAGCAGCTCCGGCACCTGTCAATCAAAAAAAAACAGTGGTGACGGCACCTCATGACACAGCGTGTACATTCTTCACCCCCACCCCAGTAAATCCTATCTGGAGCAAGGTCCAGAGTGAGGAGGGTGTGTTTTTGGGGGGTGTAAATGTTTTCTCTTGGGCGTCGTTAATCACACATTAATGTCAAAGCTGGATGGACAGATTATATTTGAAATCTCAATATTGATCAAATCATCCAATCATTAACATTTCTTTCGTAACTTTGCACCTGTGTAGTAGCAAGCAGCGTTCTGTGTATTTGATTACTTTACCTGTTGACAGGCAGCCAGAACAGCCAGTGTCGGGCAGCGTTGCACCAGCGCCTCCTGCAGCAGGTACGTGCAGGCTGCCACCTCCTCCTGACTCCGCAGGAGCACCTGGAACAGCTCCCTGGGGTGCTCCGGGCACCCTGCGGCCTCCTCAGTGTTCAGAGATGCAGCCTTCTCCTCAGGACCGCCGCCTCTCCTCTGACTGTACACCTGAAGGTCCTGAAACACCAGGTCCAGGTGAGCCTGGAGGGTGGGGCCAAACTGAGCCGCCAATGACCTCACCTGGAAAAGACGGCAGGTGGAAGGTGAAGATCTTTTATCATACGTATTTCATATTTTACACCATTTAGAGTGTTTTTCTAAAGGTTACAGAAGCTCTATATGATGACCTTTAGCTGTAAAATATTAAGTTTTTGCAGAGATGTCGTTTAATCCTACACTTGTTGTGCCAACTTATCTCCTCCATCTTTAACCTGAAGGATGTTGTGGAGGTGTGTGTTCACCTGCTGCGGTGGGAAGTTGTGTAGTTGGACAAACAACAGGAAATAGATGAACTGTCCATCATCTGCGCAGTGAGCAGGATAAACAGAGCTGAGACTCAGACGGTGGAGCTGACAGAACTGTACAGGCAAGGCCCACTCCTGAGCCGCCTCATAGGACGACCTGAGACACACGCACGCACACACACGCACACACACACACACACACGCACGCACACACACGCACACACACGCACAACTGTATGGTAATTTCAGCTGCTTTAAAACACAGTATATGTGATCACAGAGAGGAGACTGAAGTCTGTTACATAGAAATGTTCACAAATGAACTCCACACTTCAGACATATGAGCCATTTGGATAAAAATAGACCCGGCGAGTTAAGTTAGAGAAGAACCGAGCTGACAGACTGCAGACGTTGCGGCTGAACGACTAGAATATAATGACACACAATGACATCACTGCGGTGGAGGCGGAGTTTACCTGCCGATGCCCTTCTGCTCCAGACTGTCTGTCACTGCAGCTTCCAGGTAGCCAATCAGCTCCTCCGCTACTCCAGGCTCCGCCTCCGCCAGCTTTACACCTTTAGACACTGAAAAGAGACACCAGAGAGGATGAGGGTGTGTGTGTTTACCCAGTGTGTGTGTAGATGCTGTGCTGGAGCCGTGTGTGTGTGTGTGTGTGTGTGTTTACCCAGTGTGTGTAGACGCTGTGCTGTAGCCGTGTGTGTGTGTGTGTTTACCCAGTGTGTGTAGATGCTGTGCTGTAGCCGTGTGTGTGTGTGTGTGTGTGTGTGTGTGTGTTTACCCAGTGTGTGTAGATGCTGTGCTGGAGCCGTGTGTGTGTTGTGTTGGTTCCAGTGCTGCAGGATGACATTCATGGTCCTGATGTCGACTCTCAGCTTGAGGCTGCAGACTCCCAGCAGCTCGCAGAAACCAACGGCAGCTGATGTCACAGACGCCACGTTGAAATAGCGCAGGGCCAACCTGTACACCTGCTGGCACACCTGCTGCAGCCTGAAACACACACACACACACAGACACACACACACACACACACACACGTAACTAATGTTGTGTAGCAGAACAATGTAAACGAGTGTTGTAGGAGAAACGTGTCGTCCTCACAGCAGCTTGACGTCAGCGCAGCTGCTCAGCTGCTGGACGAGGAAGGTGGCGTAGGCGAAGGAAGGCCGGCCGTGACGGAGGTAGTACAGGTAGTCCAGGTTCTCCACCAGAGCGAACCTGCTGACCAGGTGAGGGCTGGAGAAATGAGGCAGCTCTGCCGTTTCTATGGAGACAGACCACACCCCAAATAATTAATGCACAGAACTACTACTACTACTACAACTACAACAACAACAACAACAACAACAACAACAACTACTACTACACTACTCAGAATCTGCAGTTCAGATAAAACCAGGACTACACGTGTGTTGGTGTTTTGTGGTGGAGGCGCGCCGTGACTCATGACCTCTCAGTGACCTTGCCGCTGGTCTTACCGGTGGAGTTGAGGGTGTTTGCTGCCTGCCAGCCAAACAGCCTGGACGGGTCCAGAGGGTGAAGCGACTGGAAAACACAACAACTCCGTTACTTTATATACTTTCAGCTTCACTGCAACAAGCAGGACTACAACAGGAGTGTTAGCGTGCTACAGGCTGAGACAGGTGAGAGTATACCTGTAGCAGGTGGTAGACGGAGACATCGGAGGATTGGTTGTTTCCTCGAGGCCCGGCGGGGAACAGAGCAGCCTTCAGTTTGGGATGTGTGACCAGCGCCATCTTCAGGAGCTGGGGGTCAACCGTCCTCTCTGACCTGCCGGGCCTCTCACCTTGAACCACCACCTGTACTCAGAACGCACATAAACACATCATCCAGACATCATCCAACAAAAAAAAACAAAAATCTTTACATTAGAAGCTCTCACCTCGACTCATGTTACAGCAGAAGCATAAAGAATAATAAACAGGTGATGTTTACCTGGTCGATTCCTCCGGGGGCGAACATGATGGCGGCCAGGGCCAGCAGGCTGTGTCCCTCTAACAGCAGGCTGCTCAGAGACGCCTGGCTGCCAGGTAGCAGCACCTGAGCGCTGGTCAGACTGGCCTGGAAGATCAGTGCTGGATCTGGAGCATCAGACAGAGACACAGTCAGTATAAAAGAAGAAACTGTAATCCACAATTCAATCTACTATTCTATAATTCGTCAATTGTTTTATTGTAATTGATCCCAACAACTGCAGCTAATTTCATTTTTATTATTGATAAATCTGTCAATGAATCATTTTTGTATTAATCTAAAAAACAATCACAATTTCCCATATATTCACATTTTTTGGCACTTTTGCTTCATAAATTACCTTAAATGATAATTATCAATTATCAGTTATTTACTCTTGTCATCACTATTAACTATATAGAACAAACTAACTTGACTAGATAAGAGTCTCTAACATGTTGACCAGTCCTGAAGCTGCTGGCGGTACCTGACAGATCTCTGGTGATCTCCTGGATCTTCACCAGCATCTCAAACCAGGGCTGAGTCTCAGACAGGCTCTGATTGGCCAACACAGGGCAGTTTCTGGGCGTCAACCTGTGGCGAAAACATGGAGCACGTGTTAGATACACGTGTGAAACAGAATCAGAGCAGCATCGTAATGAAGCTAATCTCAGAACACACCTGTAGTGCTCCAGGTAGGTGTAGAGCAGGTACTGCAGGCCGCGGTCCAGGCAGAAGGTGATGAAGAGACTGTGGAGGTCAAGTCCGAGGGGGGAGCGGTACTGAGGGACGGGCGGGGACGAAGCCATCACCCCCCCACCCTGAGCCAGCCTCCACAACAGCTGCTCCAAGTCTGCCAGCTCCTCCGGGACGAACACGCCTCTCCTGCACGAAACACGCATGAAAGCAAAATGAAGTGATGTGTGATGCTTCTGGGAAATGACAGTAACAGCAATTCTTTTTCCTGTCAGCTGCAGTAAAACTCCACTGACGACGACTTAAAAACCTGTCTCTGTTGTTATGTCGTACCTGGCCAGCAGGTCCAGGATGTTCTCCCTCATGTAGCTGCTGCAGACTGTGTTGTCGTTGACCAGTTCTGGGGTTAACTCCGGCCACCAGGGGGCACCGGAGGTCTCGCTGTTCTGGATCCAGTCGATGACCCGTCGCTGGTCGTGGAGAGAGGTCAGGTAGCGCCACAACACCGCCGAGTCACAGGAGCTCAACTCTGATGGACCGAAAACACAGAGAAAGAAAGTCAGAACTTGAAAAGGTGCATGAAAGACGGATCTGTGTTCTGCTGTTGGCGATGTGGCGCTCTACCTGTGTGCTGGAGTCTGGACAGGAGGACGGCCGTCTGGCTGCTCTGGTCCCAGTTTCTCACCCAGTCCAGTCTGAGATTCTTCCAGAGCCCCTCCTCCTCCTCCTCCTCAGGCCTCCTCCATCTCACCAGCTCCTCCAGAAGCTCCTCACCTCCCGCCTCCCTGCGGATCATCTGAACCACGCTGGAGAGAAGGAAGCAGGAAACTCTTTAATTCTTTAAGTCAAGACTTGACCTCATCTATACTGTAGCATTAAACGTCTAAACACATGAGACTCATCATCTGCAAGATGAGAGACAGAGAAGATAAAGAGAAGATTTAGAGGAGTTTAGAAAGAAGATGCTGCGGCTGTTCAGACAGATCAGAGGTGACTGAGGTGAGTTTTTACTACCGAGTGCTTCAGACTTCAGTTTTTAATAGAACTAAATAATAAGAAGAATATATTGTTTGTATAAAATGCTTCACACAACATGTTTAAAACATTTTGGAGACATTAAAGGGGACATATTCAGCTTTTTGCTGCTGTTATGATGTCAGATGTTAAACATGAACTTCGGTTTCAGCTGCTGGACGTTTCCTTTGCCGTCCATGTGGCGCCTGTTCTGTAATCTCTGTTACTGGTGGTTGTCTCTGTTTGGGCTCCAACGTGTATGATGGATTTGGGGCATTTTGAGTGATGAATAAGTGTGAATTCATCACAGTTTAGTTTGAGAAAGTCGGCTCCCGTGATTGGATTTTACATGTGCATCCTGTGAACAGTGCGTGTTCTTGTTGCACGTGTTAACAAGAACACGCAGGATTAACACGTGTCGCCTGTGGACTTTCAGAAAATGGTTTTTATTGGGGAAACCAGACCCTCGGGAGCCAGACTGTACGAGATGTGAACAGCGGGCGGACCAGACTGTTGAAAGGCTTAACTGTTGCTATGGTAACCATAGCCACAGGATGTATATTTGCAGCGTTGTGAGAGTCGGTGTATTCTTCTTTACCTTTGTGACTTGGTATTTGCTGGGCAGCGGGAAGCCGGCAGTGAGCCCAGCTTCTCCATCTCCCTGATGAACACAACACTCTGCATCTCCTCCTCAGGGAAGTAGCTCCGCCTCGACAGCTCCTCAACCTGAGCAACCGACCAATCAGAGCACCAGTTAAGACGTGAGGAGGAATCTCAAGCGTTCAGGAGCATTTTAAAAATAAACCTGCCCTGACTTTAGCTTGAATACTGGCCGGTTTGGAGACGAAGAAGAGCAAAACTTGTTGAAGACTGGATGACGTTTACAGGAAGAATTATGGAGAATCCAAACTCACCACAAACTCCCTGAGCTCCTTGTCGTTAGTGTAGAGGCAGATACTGTGGAGCTGCTTCTTCACGCTGAAACCCTGAAATGACAAAATGGCTGCAGTTTAACGTTTGACCACAGCGATTAAAAGTCACATGGTGTCGTAGTCGTAGCTCACCATGTTGGTGAGGAGCGTGTTGGCGGTCTGCAGGTCTCGCCGCTGCAGGCAGGAGAAGACCTGACACAGACCCTCCGTCCTCAAAGAGGACAGACGCTGCTCCGGCCGGCCCCGCCTCCTCAGGACGGCCTGAGCTCTGGGAATCTGATTGGTCAGGACAGACCGACGGACCACTTCCTGCCAAACACACAATAAAACATGATGAGATGTTTAGACACGTTCTTCTCTGCAACCTGGTCTTAAACAAAAAGACTAAATGTCACCTCTGTGGACAGCAGCTCCCACTCGTCCTCATGCACCTGCTCCTCAGCAGGAGCAGCTGTGCCAGTGCTGGAGGTGTCGCCCCCTGCAGGCCAGGGGAATCTCTTCATGTAGCTCCTCAGTTCAGTGACGTAGCGGTCCAAAACGTCCACGCAGCTCTGCACGCCGGCGTCCTCGTCTGCATGGATGAAAATGAGTTAAAGCTGCACTCAGTACCTGCAGCTGTGGACAGAGATGTGTGTGTGTGTGTGTGTATGCGTGTGTGTGTGTGTGTGTGTGTCTCGTCTTACGGTGTGTGTTTGTCAGGACGGAGCGGATCTGTGTGTTGACGAAGCTCATGGTGATGTTGAGCAGCTGTTCAGAGAACTGTCGGCTCTGGACGTCCATGTTTGAGTCTCTGACGGCCGTACAGAGCAGATCCAACGCAGGACACAACTCCTGCACACCTACAGACACACACACACACACACACACACACACACACACACACACAGGCACACACACACACACACACACACACACACACACACACACACACACACACACACACACGCAGAGAAATCTACATTGATTGATTGATTGACAGATTTTTTAACAAATTATATTATAAACAAAAAATATAGACATTGGCTCCTAAATGTAACTACTGGGCTTTAGTTGTGTTGTTTGTGCTCGTATTCGCACCGTCTGTCAGGCTGAGGGTGGAGGCTGCTGGATGATCAGCTGGGCTGAACGACATCACAGGGTTCAGGACGTTTTCTTTACTCTTCAGGTAAAAATCCACCGTGTCCAGCTGACGGTTCTTCAGACCTGCCTGTAAAACACAAAACCAAAAAGGTAAATAGTTTGATCTAAATGTCAAACAACAAGTCTCCTCTGTAGGTGGAGGGACTCCTACCTCCAGGGCGTGGATGGGGATGGAGCAGCGCCCCCAGTTGTTCAGGTGACACACTGCGTCTACTGTTGCCGCGCTGCCAAACAACATCAACCTGCTGAGCAAGTCCTGCTGGGAAACTGAGAACATGACCTGGAACACACCCGACTCTGGAGACACACACATGCAGTTTGATGAGTAAAATGTGACTATAAACAACAGGGGTAATGTCCAAGAGTCGAACCTGATGCTGAGGTTACCTGAGCATCAGGTCCACTTACTCTTCAGCAGCAGTCTGTGATGTCGCTCCCCGCAGCGCTGAACCGGAGCCGCCTCGCCCTCAGCCCGGTGGTAGCTCACACTCCCAGACTCCAGATCCCATAATGCCACTGTGGTTTGTCTGTTGCCAGTGGAAACAAAGGTCAGCAGGGCGGAGAACTCGGAGACAGTGAGCAGAGTCGGAGTGGACGATTCGGGAATGGAGAAAGCGATGGTCACCCCACCGCGAGGAACTCTGCTATAGCCCGAAGACGGAGCCTGGTGGGACTCCAGGTGGGGGAGCGAGGAGGACCAGGAGGTCCCAGCAGGGTGGGAGGAGGAGCAGGAGGAGGAGGAGGACACAGGCTGCTGGGCTCTGCTGTACATGGAGGCCAGACGAGCCTCCCAGGAGCTGCAGGGTTTAGAGATGTAAATAAATCATTCATAAAAATTAAAAATCATTTCATTCACACTAAGATAACAAGTTTTTCTGAACAGAAAACTGCACATATTCTTGCAGCCGAGGCGACTTTCTGCGATTACTCTACATGTCAATACAGCCGATCACAAAGCACGGCTGTTGCCGTTATCCCAACATGACTTTGTAATCATAAAATATAGATTGGATTGATCGCAGCAGTGCACGAGGCATTTATGAGCCATGATCAAATCGCTTGTTCGCTTGTCAGATAAGAAGGGAGGAAAAAAGTCATTTGAGGTTGTCCAGCAGAGATGCAGCAGGAGAAGCAGACTGTCTACTGGCTGTCCGACAGATGAAAGCGGACAAAGGACAGAGTGTCTCTGTGAGGACGGAGATATTTACGTAAAAACAAACAGTCTCATTTTCTATAAGTCAATAAAATTAAGGCCCCTGTGGTGTCAGTAGTTTACCGATCGGTACTGAAGGTCGATCCGAGGGCGGCGAGGCTGCAGCTGGAGCTCGACAGGCTGTCCTCGTCTCTCAGGTTCTGGGGCCGGAGGCAGGGCCGAGCGGGGGGGGCAGCACACAGCAGGTGGTCCGGATAAATCCTGGAAGAAAGAAGAATCAATCTGAAGCTTGTTTTGTTTCTCTGACTGTCAGGATGATGCAGGTCAGTCATAAAAGCAGAGAGCGGCTGATCTGATGTGTTTCACACAGTGAAGAAAATTCATCTTTACTTATGGACTGTATGATTATTATAGTACTTTTACTTAAGTAAAGGATGTGAGTACTTCTTCCACACTTGCAAACTATCCTCAGAGAATTCAGAGGTTTCTGCTCCTTTTCCTGCTGCAGTACCTGAAGTAGTGGTTGAGGTCAACGGCGACGGCGTCGTGAGACCGAGTGACGGCTACAGCTGTGCTGAGATCAGGTGACACCTGGAGGAAACAGAAGGAGGACAACGAGGAGACGAGCTCCTCCTCTTCCAGGCCAGAGCTCAGGTAGGCGGGAAGATCAACGGTGGCCAGCAGGCTGCCATCAGTGATGTTATACACAGCTGGAGGTCAGAGTTAAAGGAAGATTAGATTATGTCCCAGTTAGCTGCGTCTATTTAATTTAATTAGATTT
This sequence comes from Pampus argenteus, assembly GCA_036937835.1. Lineage (NCBI taxonomy): Eukaryota > Metazoa > Chordata > Actinopteri > Scombriformes > Stromateidae > Pampus > Pampus argenteus. The sequence goes on from CM072869.1 coordinate 1,877,982, forward strand.
ACTTTATCTTCAACTTAGTTTTGTTTATTTTATCTTTTTTTCATCAAGGTGCTCAGTTTCATTTAGTTTTCTGATTTGAGTTAAAGACGAGAGATGTGATTAAAAGCCAGAGAAAAAGTTAAAGTCACGGATATATGAATGAGACTAAATGATTCTCAGTAGTACAGCAGTATTTGTATCATGGGGTGAGTTGAGGATACATATGAGTCCAGTGGAGCCGAGGATGAACAGGGTGTCTCTGCACACGCAGCGGTGAGCAGCGCCGGCTCTGCTGCCGTCAGTCAGCTGGAGGCTGCAGCATGTCAGCGTCCGCAGCTCTTCCTCCGCCTGCAGCTGCAGCTGCAGCAGCCAGACGCCGTTCAGCAGCAAACAGCAGCGGCCGGCAGCGAACGACAACACGCACAGCGACTGCAGCTCCTGCACGTCTGGAAACCGTTAATACATGTTATCATATACACTCAGAGAGCACTTATATAATGTGATCCAATACAACAGCCGACCCTGTGATGGTGCACTGGTGGTGCTACTCACTCTGGTCCTTCTCTCTGACAGTCTGCAGCAGGCGGTCTGCAGGACATTCACACACACAGAGCAGAGAGATGCTGGCCGGTCGCTCTGTTTCCACCTCCAACAGCCTGAGGTCACACTGAGATCCAGCAGCCAGCAGCCTGAAGCTGCCGATGCAAACCTCCTCCCAGAAGAAGCTGTCAGAGAAAAACATATTCACAGTTCAAAAGCTGCAATCAAAACTTTTGGGACTTTTTCTGAATAACTTTACTCTATGATAAGAGTGTGTTGATTGTTATTAATATTATTATTGATTAATCATTAAAATAAAATTGGAGCTAGTTTCAACTACTTTATATACAGTTAGCTAGTTTAGTCCAGTGGTTCCCAACCTAGGGGTCGGGGCCCTCCAAAGGGTCACCAGATAAATCTGAGGGGTCGTGAGATGATTAATGGGAGAGGAAAGAAGAAGAAACAAAGTTCTGATACACAAATCTGTTTTCAGCTTTTGGACTTTTTCTCTAATCTTTGATTTTTGCTGAAATATTGGATCATTTGAACATTTATTGAAATGAAACCATGTGAGAAGTTTAGAGGTAAAAATCACTATTTGGTGGTTGGTAGCTTTAAATGGAAATACTCAGGTAAGGTACAAGTACATCAAAAGTGTACTGAAGTACAGTAGTTGAGTAAATGTACTGCGTTTGGTTGATCAGTGGTATTTTGCTAACAGGAAGGATGTTCAGACAGTCGGACTCACTCCGAGTAGCGACCGTCCGCTGTGGCCGGAGGAGCCTCTCTGTCCGCCGGGTCCCAGACCACCAGCCTGCCGCGGGCCTCCAGACATCCGAGCAGGGAGCCTCCGGGAGCCAGTTCAGCTTTCTGGATGTCCGCTAATTGTCCACAGTGCGGGTTCTCCGGGATCACAGACACCTCGATGGACATCTTCTCCAACATGGTTTCACAGCGAGAGGCTTCAACTGTTATTACACCCACAACTAAAGACACATTTTCTACAGGAAACAGTGAATTTAAACACCTTCAGGCAGCGATAATATTAGAGACGTTTCTGTCATGTCAACAGCAGTTCCACACAGTCACATGACCTGTCTTCAGCTGTCAGCTGACCTCTTCTGACCAATAGAGAAACGCAAACTATGAGACAGTCAACTTAATCGAATGAAGTTGTTTATTTACTAATTCAGTTTAAATCAAACAAAAAAAACTATTTAAAACAAATAAATATAAAGAATAGTATTGTATGGACATTAAAACATGAATGACAATAAAGTGAAAGACAGTTGTAATATAAATATATCTCGATATGAGATATTTAATTGTTGACAAAATACTCAAAGTTAAATGAAAATAAAATAAATAATATGGAAGAAAATATGTACAATGTTGATATAGTGCTTATGGATGCTAAATATGGGTGTCAAAGTAATGCATTTCAAATACCTCATTTAATCCCCGTACTGGACACCTTCATATATTTAGTTATTTATTTATTCATAAAACAATCCATATTTATTTGTATTATTATCATTTTACAACTATTATTAATCCATATTCAGTCAATATATCCTAAATTTTCAATTACAATGTTTAATAATTTTTATTTCATTAATTATTATTACTTTCATGTATATTATATTCTGTTTGCATACCTGACGTCATTTCTCGATCGTTTATTGATTGCTTTTGCCTGGAACCAAAATACAGGAAGCGGAAGCGACACAGTGACTCATGTTGGCGGCGAAAAAAAAATCCACCGATCTCCAAACTGCGTGGATGCTAAACAGTAAGCTAACGGTGCTGCTGATGTTTATCACCAGCTACTATTGATCTGCGTTATCTGCGGGCAGCAGCGGCTCTGTTTTCCTGTCAAAGTCACGACTGTCGCTCCGTTTATGATGGCGCCTTCCAAAACATGGAGATAGTTTTCAGCCTCATATCGATAACTGTCACCAAAGTTTTACAGTTTTCTGGACTTTTGGATCCCAGGAATGTCCTGAAGAGCAAGAAGATGGAGGAGAAAGCGTTAGAAGTGTACGGTGAGTGACGCTGGCGGGCCTTTACTGCCGACAAGAAGTAGTCTTATCAGGTACTTCAGTAAAAGTACCGATACTATATGTAAAAATACATTATTACATATGACATCATTAGATTATTAATACTGCAGCATCAGTGTTAGAGCAGCATGTTACTGTTGTAGCTGCTGGAGGTGGAGCTAGTTTCAACTACTTTATATACAGTTAGATAGTTTAGTCCAGTGGTTCCCAACCTAGGGGTCGGGGCCCTCCAAAGGGTCACCAGATAAATCTGAGGGGTCGTGAGATGATTAGTGTAGTGAAGTATAAAGTAACATCACATGGGAATACTCAAGTAAAGCACAAGTACCTCATAATTGTACTGAAGTAAAGTACAATTCTAGAGAGTAACAAACCGTAACACATCATATACACATTTTAAGACTAATAAACTGTCTCATTAATTTATTAATCATCATAAGATGAGTCTAAATTTTATTACTGTCGTTTGTTTACGAAACTTCCTGAAGCTGACCAATCAGAACTGAGGGGCTCATCAGGAGGCGGGCCTTAAAGAGACAGGAGCCAAAAACGGCCTGTTTCAGACATTTCTTCTGGGAACCGTCTGACTAAACATTTGATAACAGATCTTCACTAAAATGATTTATTGTTTTAACATCACACTGTATTTCAAAAGGTGTAGTTTAAGTTGTTTTTGGTTGAAGTTAATAGTTTTATAATTTGGAGGATGGTCATACTGCATATTCTAAATTCTTTCTATTTTCATTTTGTCTTGATTATTAATTATTAGTTTATTATAAATCCAGATATTTTAAGATGTCTTAAAACTATCTAACGCTGACACATCTCCATCAGATGTGATCCGAACAATCCGCGACCCGGAGAAGCCCAACACCCTGGAGGAGCTCGACGTGGTGACGGAGAAATGTGTGGAGGTCCAGGAGCTTCAGGAGGACGAGTATCTCATCATTATCAGGTTCTCCCCGACTGTGCCTCACTGCTCTCTGGCGACTCTGATCGGTGAGTCACACAACGGACACGAAGCAGAGTCCGGCTGTGACGCTGGAGGCTCACAATGTTGGATGTTAAACATGGTCAAAGTTTTAAAACTTGAGGTGAACTTTGTAAAAAGGGGAAAAAAGTTTTCCTGATTAGATGACTTCATGATGTCATCTGTTCTTGAATATTTTTTCTGAAGTTTGTCACGTTTCGTATGTCAAATGCATTTCAGGATCCAACATATATTATTTTTTGAGTATATAACAAGAAAGAAAAACATTTGTGAAAACGTACTACTGTCGTTTGTTTATGAAGCTTCCTGAAAGCTGACCAATCAGAACAGAGCGAGCTCATCAGGAGGCGGGCCTTAAAGAGACAGGAGCTAAAACGTCCTGTTTCAGAAAGAGGCTGAACTGAGGGGCTGCAGAAAGGACCAGGATGAGATCAATAAGGAGGTTTTAACTGGAAACCATGCAGAGATATTCCAGTAGAGACATAATAAAAAATGTAGAGCTGAAAATGTGCAGAATATGCCCCCTCTAAACGTACCTGGTTTTATCTCTGGGCTATTTTCAGTCTGAATGCCTGCTAATGAATGAATTGACTGATTAATTACCTGCACTTTACCAAACATCAGACTGTCTGGCCTCGTGTTTGCTTCTCTTATGTAGCTTTTTGGCCTTTTATCTGACAAACAACATGACATCAATGCTACTTCCTGAGCAGTCTGCAGGTTACTTTTTGTTTTCTGTTTACTCATTTTCTGCCGACAACAAAACCTAATTATTCATAATTCCTCAGTACTTTTCTTTTTTGAGGAACAGTTTACCCCTCGGTGATTTCTCATGTTTTGTTTTTAATTTAATTTGTGTCACATAAGCAGCCGCAGCGGCCTGAAATTAAAACCTTTTTAATTTTCTGCGCTGCTTCACTCAGTTTTTCGAGTCCTATAAAAAAACAAAGTTGAGATTAGAAGTATCAGCCGGGGAGCTAATCCCTCATTATCGCCTCGGGGAAGTTCTTCCTTCCACCGTATTACTGGTGGTAATAGTGCTGATCAGTTTAATCTGTTGTTAGCAGCTGTGTTAGCCACAGAAATAAGAGTAAGTGGAATCAATGACTTCCTATATTACACAGTCGAGCTGCACTAATGAAAATCGTTTTTCTTTTCATGCATTCAAAGCTGTTTGTGAGTTTTCTTGTTGTTATTTATTTTAATTATATTCTCCTGTTGAAACTGAACTCTGGACGAGTGCATCCTGCCGTTTTCCTGATAAACGGATGGTAGGAGGGTAAATGTAAAACTTGAACTCTTGTTCATATACATACACTCAGTAAATTAAACTCCAGTCCATTAACTAGAAGACATTACGCGCTGTAATAAACCCTGACTGCAGCCAGACCTGCGTTAATTAGAGGTTTATTTCTGTATTCTGTCTCTGCTCTCCGGCTCCCAGCAGGATGTGGAATAGATATTATTCTCTGTCACTCAATTAAATACTCCAATTACTGTCATTTCACTTGTAATTCATAACTTAAGCCAACATAGTTATCTATAGAGTTTTATAATGAGTTGGAGACAGTAATTCTACATATAAATGACTGTTATGATGATCTTTAATGATGATATTTTTATGTTTTGACACTTTCTCGTGTTGTAGTGATCAGTACAGGGGCTGATATTGATATATGAAATATATGTCAGCTGATATAAATATTCTTTGTACAACGTATAATTTAAATAATAATATAATAATAATAATTAATAAGGTTCTCTTAAATAGTTAAATATATGATGGGGAGTATTACATTATTATTATTATTATTATTATTATTATTATTTTGTTCATTTAGTTGCATTTGTGATAGTCAACAGTTTTCTCTGTCACTAAAATAACAATATTTATAATAAACAGCAGTGTCCGTGGGAAACGGTTGCCAATAGCAACAGTAATCCCTGGTTCGACCCCGCTGAGCTGTGATTGGTCAGGAGTTGTTTGTCCGACTGATCAGACTGTTGTTTAACGGATGAAAACATCGAGAACATTTTTAACCTGATTAAATGTAAAAGTGGTAAAAGCTGTCATTGGATAATCAGCCAGAGCTAATTGTAGAGCACACACACACACACACACACGCACGCACACACACACGCACACACACACTCACACAGACACACACACACTCACACAGACACACACACACACACGCACACACACACTCACACAGACACACACACGCATGCACGCACACACACACACACACACACACACTCACACACACAGTGCATGCAGACTTAGAAATTAGCCGCAGCCTCAGCACACAGCGTTCATCTTGAGCGAACTGACAGATTGTCCCCGAGGACGTTTTTTAATTGGGTGGATGTTCGCCGGGTCTCCTGAGGTGAAGCCATCTTGGCCTCTCTTGACTCCGACCAAACGGCGAGGCAGACGATGATTTCCACCGCCACTTCCTCCACTGAGAAGAGCAGCTACGCTGAAAGATTTTCTGCTATCAAACCTCCAGAGGTCCGCTGAGAACGGACCTCTGGAGTTTGATAGCAGAAAATCCTTCAGCGATTTTGAACATCAAAAATAAAATGACAAGATTTAGTTTCAGTTCAAGTTTTCTGCTTCCTAGTTGGAAAATTAGTAAAATTAGAAGTTAGTATGTTTATTAACTATAAAACATTAAGAAAGAGACAAATAAAGCTCGCTTATTATAAATCAGACCACCGACTGAAGAACATGAACAAGATGCAAGTTGAAGGATAATGAGTTCATAACAGAATAACATTTGCTTGAACACTTCAAGCAGCTCACAGACTGTTTCCTGCTTCATGTTTGCCGGTTTCTCTTTTTGCTGCGACATAATCTGACACCATCTTCTCTGATCCGCTGAAATGTTTCTGATGTTTTTATGTGTGCAGGTCTGTGTTTACAGGTGAAGCTGCAGCGATGTCTGCCATTTAAACATAAGGTGAGTGCAGCTGTATCACGAAAACACACATTTATCTCGTCACATGTCGTCATGAAGCTACAGCGCTGCTCCGCTGTCACGTTGTCAGGTTGAAAGTTTAAAGACTTTCCAACCCAAACCTGATAAAACAAAAGGATGGCAGCGAGGATAAAGAGGCCGAACCTCCACAGCTACTGTTGCATTAACAATTCAACGGATACGACGGAGACGAAGTGTGTAAATCACCTCGCAGCCAATTAGCTGTTTGTTCACGACCCCGTCTGGGAGGTCAGAGGTCACGGAGAGGAGAGCTGCTTTACAGACACGAGTAGCCTCCTGATTAGAAGAGCGTTTTATCCCACCGTCATCCTGCAGCAGGAAAGTTTAACAAATCAGATAACAAGAAAAGAAGTCCAGCCTGGAGTCAGATTATTATTGTTATTATTATTATTATTATTATTAATAATATTCTTCCTTTTTCCTATTTTACACCAAGATAAAACAGAAAAAGGAAACGGCTCTTTACTCTGTTCCTAATGTGATGTCTTTAATACGTAATACAATAACTTCAGCAGGTTTTTCTTTCTCTTCTCAGCTGGAAATTTACATTTCAGAAGGAACTCATTCTACCGAAGAAGACAGTAAGTCTGATTTATCTACTTTATTAATATTAATAAGTCTTTAGATTAAACAACCTGCTGCTGAGTTGATGCTGTGAGTCTGCACAGTGACGAGTTAACGAGGTTAAACTACGGCTTCAGGAACCAAATGATTCATTATTCATACGTTAAAGTGTATGTGAATGAAAAGACGATGATGTCATCTGATTGATTTATAATTACACTCGTTATCGATTCATCTGGTGATTATTTTCTCAATAAACCAGTTTAGTTGTTCTATAAAATGTTCATGAATGTCGTCTCAACCGTAACCGACCGTAACCGGGAATGTTGACCCTGGTTCAGCTTGTTTGCTGGACGGCGCTGCATTTTTTTGTTTTTGTTTGTTTATTTGTTTGTTTTGGATCTTTTCATGCAGGGCTAATGTTCAACAGACATAATCTCTAAAAATAAAACCACCCAAAGAAGTGAGGAGGAGATAGAAAGAGAAGCTGTTAGCGTGTTAGCATGTTAGCATGGTCTCATTACTGTTTTTCTGTCTCCAGTCAATAAGCAGATCAATGATAAGGAGCGCGTAGCGGCCGCCATGGAGAACCCGAACCTGAGGGAGATCGTAGAGCAGTGTGTCACCGAACCCGACGACTGAAAAACACCCCGAACCCGGCGTGTGTGTATGTGTGTGTGTGTGTGTGTGTGTGTGTGTGTTTTGGATGTGTGTTTCTGACTTTCCCATCATTCCCTGCTGCACGGCCTCGCTGAAGGCAGCATCAAGAGGAGATCATCTCATCCTTCCTCCTGCTGTTCCTCCTCCTTCATTCAAACAGACGTTCTGGAAGAGAGGATCTGTCTCTTTATCTCCTCTTTTTGTATAAAACATAACACTGATCGTTCACTCATGTCTGATAGAAAACGTGACTTTTTTAGAAGTTTAATTAATTTTTAATAAAAACAAAATGTGATGTACAGAAGAATAAAAAGGTAATAAAAAGGTGCATCAGTGAGAAGCTGTTTCAGAGTTGTCCGTGTGTCTTTGAACACACACACACACACAGACAGACTTCAAACATCTTGTGTTTATCTGGTGCAATGATACATCATCACCTGTTGGAGGCGCTGTTGGACTAAATCAGGTCCTGAGAGGAAGCAATGACAATTAGAGCTGAGTTTAATTGTAGTAAATGATGCTGCTGCAGGAAATAACCAGCAGCACAGACACACTGATGTGTTCATCAGAGCTTTGAACAGATACAATGTGCCGTTATAAACATTTAAGAGTTGAAGCAGCGGCGTGCTGCTGGCGAAGAGTCACGATCCGCCTGAGATTTAAATCACATGACTTTACAGGTTGTTGGATTTGAAGCTCTGCAGGTTCAGACACCAACAACAACTTCATTTGACTTTAAAAGCTCATTTTTGTGATATTTTTCATTAACAATCGTAATTTTATCATCTTTGTCTCACAGGTAAATATACATTTACATAAAAACGGCAACGTTGCAAACGGAAAAGCACATTTTTGAGTGGAGGGAAACTTTATCTGATATTTTAAGTGTAAAGTTTCCATTTGGATTCATGTACGTGAACGTTTTTTTACATTTTCTACTATCCTGTTTATCAGCCGGAGGTCATGTGATGGGTCACCTGTCGCAAGCAGGTTAAATAAATCATCATATTCGTTGATGAATCACAACTTTGACTTTTCTGCATGTAAATAAATGAGACCATATGTGCATGTAGGTGGAGTTAACTGACACGTTCATAGATTCAATATTGTTTGTTGTATATAAAGTAGTTGAAACTAGCTCCACCTCCAGCAGCTACAACAGTAACATGCTGCTCTAACACTGATGCTTCAGTATTAATAAGCTAATGATGTCATATATAATAATATATCAGTCAGAGGGACGTTTTTAGTACTTTTATTTTAATACTTCAAATATAATTTTCTGCTTATTTAAGCAGGATTTTAAATGCAGGAATTTGACTTGTTATGTGGTATTTTTACATTTATGTATCAGCACTTTTAATTGAATAAAAGATCTTCTTCCACCACTGAAAAACTGGAGCCCAACTTACTTCCTTGTTCATATTTGGGAGGCAGAGAAAGTGTTATGCAATGAGCCCGTCCTGCCTCACAGCTCGCTGTGCAGCCTGTGATCAAAGCCAAACACCAGGCAACAATAGAGGCTCAACTCTGCCACATGCAGCAGTTTCAGGGCGACGCAGGGAGCTGAATTATCGGCTCGTCTGACAGGCTCAGAGCCCTGCGGGGAGGAAGGGGATCATTTGCATCCGAAAAAGTTATTCTCGTAATAATGGAACATGAGAGGTGGTCGAGTGAGGTAAACTGGTGTTTTATGTCAGCTCAGAGTGTGTGTGTGTGTGTGTTTTAATACGGTTGAATCCACTCTTCAAGACACAAATGTGATAAATTGATGCTTTTATGCTGCAATGTGCATTTTATTCTGGTTGTTTAGCAGCTTTGTGGGCAGCTTCTCTGACCCTTCGTTATTTATCATACCCTTCATTATATATAATAACTCAACAGCATATTTGTTTACATTTCATCTAATTGGCTCCATTAAACGTATGTTAGCCGCGGATGCACAGACAACCGTCGCTGGATTCATGTGAGACTGAAGAAAACTTCTCAGGCAACTCTGAGGACTGAAACTCCTCTTCAAGGCGATGAAACCTTGAACAGAACCGGGTTCTAGGTGGGTTCTGGGTTACAGAACCATATCCTGACAAAGGAAATGTCAAAGTCTTATTTTAAAATATATTTTGCAAATGATATATTTAGGATATACAAACAATCAGACAGCAGAGTGAATATTTAAAGCTGCAGTCATGTGTTTTTGGCCACTAGGGGGCAGATTTCCTTTCTGTCTGCATGTCGTCAGTCGCAACAGGTCCATGCAGCGCGTTTAACAATCGAACTTTGGACATTTAACATATACATTGTGTAAATGAGTGTATTTGTTTCTGTAAATATTGGGGATTATTGCCATCTTATATTATGATCTGAACTTGCTGTATTTCCACTGGCTTTATTTCCTCGGAGGTAAAATCATTATGTTTTATTCATTTTTAATCCTGCTTAAATACGTTCACAACCTGATGAGCTAAACAGCACAATATATAATATAATATATATAATATAATATATAGTCGCCGGCTGTACTTCACCATAAAGTTAAAAATGCAGGCCGAAAATCAGTCTATATGTCTTTGTTGACAAAAAATAATAATAATTTGTTTGTTCGGTGCCGAAATGAAAACTGATGGAGAATGATTGTTGAGCCAGAGGAAGCGTTCCCGTTTTATCGTCCACAACAAAATGAACACATGAACAAACATAAAATGATGTTGTTAATAATGTCACTGTTTATCTGCAGCGACGCGGCGGCATCATGTGACGCTGTTCAGGTCTTTAATCCTGTCGAGACCAACAAATGTCAGGTGAAATGTCATCTGTGGACAACAACACGTCGGCTCTAACACACACACACAGACACACACACACACACACACAGACAGACACACACACACAAAAATAAAATATATATATATATGTACGTTTTCAGCAGCCACAGATTTGGCCCCATTTCATTCGAATGGTGATAAAACATCAATTATAAAAACACACAAAGCAAAAAAAAACAAAAAACTTCTTTTGTGTTGTGACATTTTCTCGATGTTGTGCAACGTCTGGCTAAAGGGAACGAAGAGAATCCCAAATAGCAAATGCTAGTCAGACACCATGAATAAAATATGTAAAAGCTCACTGTTTCCACAAAATACATTATCACAAGCCATCTGACATGCTTGAAGGGGCTGAAAACATGTAATCAGCTTCCTCGTCTGCACGCTGTGGCCTCCGCTCGAAGGAAAAAAGTTGTGATTCAAGTTCGGGAAGTTTTGGGCCCCGACTTTGCTGACAAAAAGTAATTTGTTTTGTGGTTCAGTCGGGCAGCTTTCTTGTATGAAACAATCCCAGACCGACAGCCCGGAGCCGTGACGAGGATATACATCCAACGTGTGTGCTGGTCCGCAGAAAATCAGGGAGTTTTTGTTAAAACTTACAACGTGAGCCGTGTTTCCTCGGGGGGCAAAGATCCATTCATCACGACGGGCCCAACACAAACCTGTCTGAAGAAGGAAGAAACCAGGAGAACCAAGTGTGTTTTAATCTGCATTTATCTGTTCTCGACTCAAATGCTGTTAATTTATAGTTTTGCTGCACGTTTCTTTTTCCTTTTATTGAGTAAAAATGGAGTAAACAGATCCACTTGAACACTGCCGTGTCCTTCCCCAACCAAACGCCTCAATCAAGCAGGTTCAACCTGATTCTCTGTAAATTCTCCAGAAATAAACGAGCTGCAGATCACAGATGGATGAGCGATTAGAGCGAAAGGAAGTGAAAGTCGGGGGAGTGGAGCCTTTCTGTCCCGTTCAGGTGACAGTTTAATCTCACAGAGCGGATGAAGAAAAATAGTCCCAAAAGTTTCAGGATGCACAAAGGAAGAATTAATAAATGTCTGAATACATTTCTCACTTCTCAACCCTGCAAGAACAAACAGCTTCGAACCGTAGAAAGTAGAAGAGGACACAAGACAATGATTCAAAGAGCAGCAGTCAAAGCTACAAAATAACCACCTGTTTTAATACCTTTTGGACAGCAGCAGACGTTTTGGATACACACATAATACTATATCATAGTGATTTACATATTAAATATTAAAATAAAGACAAACAAAAGATTAGAAAATTAAAACGTTAAGAACAGAAACATCAAATAGAGCGTTAGTATCACATGACCAGCTTTATCCTTTAACTTAAAACAGGTGAAATGTGAATGCATCCTCCCTACCTATCCATCCTCCTGTTGTTGTTGTGTGACTCTAAAGCACGTTTCACCAGGTGATTCAAAGGATGGATGAATTCAAAGATAATTCATGATAATAATAATAATGTTTATTCTATGCTATAAACAGATTAATTCACGGGGATAATAAGTTTGTTTCTGTCCATCTGCAGCTCATCTCCACACAAAGTAATACGATATTAACCTGAACTGGACATCTAGTCGTATATCAGGAGCGTTTGTAGTTCATTTCTACGAGACTCTGAGGACTTCACAAAGACGCGAGTCAAATCCCTGAAATGATTTCTGATCACTGGAGGTCATTTCAACGTCTTCACTCACTCAAACTGCTTTAAATATCACACATGCAGCACCAAGCACACAATACATAACGAACCACTTATTTTTCTTAATGTATTCAGCGTTTTTAATGAGAGGAAGCCTCAGTGATCATATATTCACACCCAGACTTATTCTGACTGAACCAATGACCTTCCAGCCGCTAGTCGCTTCTCCAACTTTTACTTTACTGCGTTTAAACAATAAAGCCGCTGTTAAAAGCCTTATAGCTGGAGACACCAATTAAAAATGTTACTCCTCAAATAACTTCATTGTGCTGAATCTTTTGGCACTTTCCTAAACGTTGGTAACAAATCCTTAATGATTTCTCAAGGCTGGCACTGTGACAAATGCTCTCTGAAGAGGAGACGCCAGCAAAGAGATAAAAAAGGACTTTAAAAGTGGGATATCTCATCCTGTCAGGTGGGAAATATTCAACAGCACGGACCACCGGATGTGATTAAAAAATGAGGAAGGTCAAAGTGTTGAGTGGAGAGGAAATATAAAGCGGCAGTAAAGTATCTCCGTCTGTCAGGTGGGAAACAGAACAATGAAGCTTTTCTTGCTTTTTATCGGCTGGACAGAACGAGCTGCAGGAGAACAACTCACATTTACTCCAAAACGGTTTTAATGAAACACGAGTCATGTGGATGTGTTTGTAATGTGATCATGATACTGACTCAATGGATAATATGAGAAGCTTTTAAAATCCAACACATTGTTAAAGATGAAACCAGTGGTTTCAACCTTTTAGTCTTTTGACGTCTTACTAAAAGCAGTGTGTAGTCGGGTCACATTTCAGATGTCTATGAGTTGTTAACAACTCCACCAAATAGTGATTTTTACCTCTAAACTTCTCACATGGTTTCATTTCAATAAATGTTCAAATGATCCAATATTTCAGCACAAATCAAAGATTAGAGAAAAAGTCCAAAAGCTGAAAACAGATTTGTGTATCAGAACTTTGTTTCTTCTTCTTTCCTCTCCCATTAATCATCTCACGACCCCTCAGATTTATCTGGTGACCCTTTGGAGGGCCCCGACCCCTAGGTTGGGAACCACTGGACTAAACTAGCCGACATAATCAACGAAAGACGCAAATATTGGACCAATTAGACTAATTGAAGTGATGATGGATGCCATTGTAACTTGGTTTCATGCATATTCATTAAACAACACTTTCTTCTGAAGTCATTGTTCATCTTCTAGCTGTAATCAGACTTGACGAGCTAATGAAAGCAGAGATATATTAATAATCAGTATTCAGAAGAAATCTGCTCCTGCAAACACGAGAGCACATCAGAGACTCTAATATGAAGTTCTTCAACATACAGTCCAGCCCCCTCCAGGCTGCACCAATAAACTCGTATTAAACGTGAAGTATTACACTTCATTAGCTCCGTGAAAGCCGTTGAGTCGCAGCCTCGCTGCTGGAGCGATAGCAGATGTTTCTTTTTATTGTGCCGTGGGCCTTTTTACCACGACTAACCGCACACAGCTCGGAGGAGATTTCACGGGTGTTGTTGCCTCCTCTAAGCATCCTTCTGTCTGTTTTGGACCGCTCGATAGAGGCAATGAAATGTTCATATAGGTTTATTCAGAGTTCGCTGGGACACTAAAGTGCTGCAGTCTAATGCGTGACTTTTATTCTGAAAGTGTCGGACTTCCTCTTCCTCCTGGGCCTGATCTTTCAGATGACATCTGAGAATACTGGTGTGTCTCGCTCCCTGTAAACCGATAAAAGATGCAATAGTGAGTGAGTACATTCAAAAAGGATTCAAATGCAATAACGTTACGAACGTTAACATTACCTGGAAATACAAAGCGGTGATACAATTACATTAAAAGAGCATCTAAAGTGCATCTTCACCTGATCAAAGTTAGAAACTGCAGATGAAACCCATACGTAACAACACAATTACACAATGCATGCATATAGTATGAATACCTGAAACAATCTTATATGAAGTATATATTGAAGTAGCATCCAGCTACATGTATTCGTGTGTTTGTTGTCTGTGTGACTTACAGTCAACATCCTTCAACAACACAACAACGTCATTCAAATGTCATTTGCACATCTATCAGATACATGACGCTGCTTCCTGTACCTTGAGATCACCACGGTAACGCATGGTTTCAGTTCAAGGGCAAAGATGGGAAGTTATAGAGGACTTTCTGAGAAGAAAAGCATCTGCTTTCATTCAGAGTCCCGCAGATGGAAAGAAGGACGCGTGCTTCATGTTTTAGAGACGAAGCTTCCTCATTTATCTTCATTACATCAGCTGTTTTCAGAACGGTTCGGTTTTAAAATGATGAGAAAGCAGAAACAACACATATAAACAAAAACATAAAGGAGCAATTACAGCAGCGGTTTTATCTGAGCTTCAGGGTGAAGATCAGGGCCGCAAAACTAAAAACGCTGCTCATGAAATCTTTCCAGAAAAATGTTCAATAAATCATAAAATCACAACGTGGCTGTTTAGAAACTATAAACATGACAAAGTGGAGGCAGAGACAGATTTATGGGAGACCCAAGAGGCAACTACACCGTCCTGAATTCAAAATGCTCTAAAAAAGTCATTATTATGGTGTCAGTCTACATTCATGGCTTCTTATAAGTGGTCATTCAGAAAATGATTAATTAGATTTGAAGACTTATAGCAGCTTTGATGTCTGTCGTGTGGGCATCGATTGACATTTGGGTCACCTGCTGCTCTTCCCGGCTCCAGGACGTCGCAATATTTCACTAAAAGTAGTAAATTCTTAATACAGTTTAGTGTTGCATATTAAATCCTGAGTGATCGCTGTGATCGATCGTGTGTGTGTTTCAGGCTCGACTGTAGGTAGCTGTGGAAATTAAAAACACATCCAAACATGACATGCAGGGAGACAGCATGCTGTTGTAGAGGAAAGAAAGCGGTGGGACACGGCTGCAGTAAACAGATGGATCATTGAGTAATTACTGTGACACAGCAGACTCCTTCCTCAACAACAGGCTGCCGGCAACCCGTTTACACGTTAGTGATTACTGGATGCAGAAACCTGATGATGGATTCATGATGAGCTGTTTTGGTTTCCTCTATTTATTCTTTCATGGACTCTTTTCTGGACTTTTTGTGCATTTTGGGTTTTCTCGAGTCTGGTTGTTGTGTTTTTCTCTCGTGCTCTGTGCTCCTCCCACCTCCCGTACCTGCCCTGTTTAAACATCAGCCCCGCCCTGCTCCCTGTGTTTTCCCTCACCAATCGACTCCCTGTCTGTTCCCTCCACACCTGCCGTGCATCACCCTCGTCAGCCCCGCCCTGCTTCACCCTCGCCCGCCCCGCCCTGCTCCCTCCGTCCTGCCCTGCATCACCCTCGCCCGCCCCGCCCTGCATCACCCTCGCCCGCCCCGCCCTGCATCACCCTCGCCCGCCCCGCCCTGCTCCCTCCGTCCTGCCTTTCCAGTCCCCCTGCCGGTGCTCTCAGTCACCTGCACTCTTGAGTCCAGTTGAAAAGCATGAATAAAGAATATTGAGACAACGTGGTGAATGAATGCATGCAGGATATGATTAATGACAGCAGCTGAACATTTTTAATAAAAGTATCTCAGACTGTGTGTGAGTGTGTTGAAGAGATCAGTGCCAGCTGACAAGCTACACATTCAATTTAAAACCACAACGTGCCAGACGAACCAGGACAGCAGATATCATCATCATCATATAGACATAGTATACTGAAACAGCGTCACTCATCCTCAGTACACCTGCACAGTCTTCAAGGTACTTGGCAGATTGGTTGTTCTCGTTCACCTAGATAAAAAACAAAAACAAACTATATATATATAATCTATATTTCTTTTTTTGTGATTTGGGTGAACTGAGCCTTTAAAACTCTGTGATCAGTGTGACTGTTTGTGATTTAACTCTCAAACCTCTCTGCGGTGATGCACTTTAAATCCTCCCCTGCAGGTATTTATCGTTACTCATGTGGGATTATATGACAGCAGCACCGAAGCAGCCGATGACTCGGTTGGAGAAACATGCCCACATCAGAGCTCCACCTTCAAACACCATCACACTGGGATACGTCATCAACCTCGGGCCATGACGGCGGCCATGATGGCGGCCATGACGGCGGCCATGACGGCGGCCACGTTGGAGGCATGTCTGTTGCTCCAGTTGTCCACTTTAACCACAACTTAGACACGAGTCCGCTCAGTCAACATGAACAAACCGCTCACATGCGTTCAAGACAACAGATGCAACGTGGGGCTGCGGAGGTTTATCAGTTGTTTGAAGGCAACATTGACGGAGCTGATATCTCAGTCATGTAATTACTGTCCAAAAGAGACAAAGACAACGTTCAACTCTGAAATCATCGTCCTAAAAAGTTAAAGTTGCTTCTCCAGCTTGTTTTTCCCGGTGTTGAGACCCCTGGAGGCTTCTGTTGAATGAATGTGACTGTAATCATCAAGCACACAACCTCCCTAAAACCCCCCCGAGGTGTTTTCTACCGCGCAGCATGGGGAGACTGCACCTCCCCCGCCTCCGTCCACTGTGAGCTCATCATGGGTGTGTGTGAAGAAGGTGGAGATGCGTCTGTCATCCGCTGTCACAGCAACTCCAGTGTCATACAGTAATTAAATTATGCAGCAAAGATAATTTCCCATCCATACATTAGAAAATAATAATT